>CAJHQP010007133.1:0-33948 GCA_905132765.1 Moricandia arvensis
ATCTGGTTCTTGCTAGTAACGATATACAACTTCTCACCAAGTTTAAAACATACCTGGGTGAGTGTTTCCGTATGAAAGACTTAGGCAAGCTTAAGTACTTTCTTGGTATTTAGATAGCCTGTGCAGATGAAGGTATTGTGCAGTCTCAACGAAAATATATATTGGATCTCGTTGCTGACACATGTTTGGACAATGCTCGTCCGGTTGCAACACATGTTGAACAAAATCACACGTTGGCAGCTGACAAGAGTCCTCTATTAACATATCCTAAGAGGTATCAATGGCTTGTAGGCATGCTAGTTTATCTTGCCAACACTCGCCCGAAACTTTGTTATGCCATTCATCTCTTATCAGGAACCAAGAGAGGAGCACTGACACGCTGCTATTTGAGCTGTTAGGTTTCTCGGACAATGACCTTGAGTTATCAGTATATATCGACGCAGATTGGAGCTCATGTTCAACATCTCGACATTCCTTAAGCGCGTTCGTAGTGTTTCTTGGTGGGTCACCAATTACTTGGAAAACAAATAAACAAAAGACTGTTTCACTTTCTTCCACTGAAGCAGTATAGGGCTATGGCAGCTGCTACAAAGGAAATAAAATAGATCATCAATCTAGCAAAAGATCTCGGCATCTTCGTGACCAAGCTGGTTCCATTTTTTTGCGATAGTAAGGCAGCTATGCATATTACTACTAATCTAGTTTTTTCATGAGCGCACTAAACATCTAGAGCAAGATTGTCACAACGTCAGAGATGCAGTACACACTGATCTTATTTCTACATCGTATGTTCATACCAAGAATCAAATCACAAATATACCTACGAATGCTTTTGGTCATCCATCATCCAAGTTGAGTGTAAAAGATCTTCCATCTTCAACTTGAGGGGAAGTATTAGGAAGGACTTCTTAGTGTGATCAGGATTACCTTCATACGTAGGTTTATCTATGTTATCTTATATAATTTAGTTATAGATAAGTCTTGCGTCAAGTCTCTATCCCTTGTGGCTTACGCTTTCACGTTTGTGTATATAAACAGAGCTATTGCTCAATATTAATAGCAAGTCAGAGTTTACATCAAGTCTTCTTTACAAAGACTTAATCTACGGAATCAACTTAGCTTGAAACTGAACATATACAATCGAAGAAGATGAGTTTAGCGTGTTTTGTCTTCTTTGACACACGACGAGATCTCTCCTGATGCGCCCGTATAATAGTTTCTGGTGAGTTCCACAAGATTTTGCCTTCTTTTCCGGTTACACGGACATAATGACGTTTACCGTATGGCGTCGGAGAAGCAAGAAGCTTGGGCTTCTCATTTTTTTTGTCTTCTAGCTCAAAATTAAGCTGACTCACTCCGCTTGAAATTGATCCACTTCAGCATTTTACATGCAAACATTATTGTGTAATCGACACGTGTTGATTTAAAGCATATTAAAACTGCTTTTTAGCTTTTTAGAACATGAGACCATCTCCATCAGTTAAGGAATCCTATGGGGTCCTTAACTTTTTTTTTTTTTTTGATTTTTTAAAAAAAAAAAAATTAAAAACCAACCAATCGTGGACCGCCACGTGTCAGTGGGACCCACAAAACAGTGTAAAGACTGATCCTTAAATTGAGATTTTTAGGAGTGGTCCTTAACAAAAGTGGTGGAGCCCACCACCACTTTTTGCTAAGGAACCCTCTAAGCACCTCCCAATGGAAGTGCTCTGATAATCCGAATTCTTGGAGTGGGGTTAAAAAACTGTTTTTTTTATCTTTTAACTAAAAAAAATCGTTTCTTAAATAAAAGATATAAGAACATTTTTATCTCATAAACTTCGTTTGGGTTTTTTTTTTTTTTCTAATTAAAAAATTAAAAACAAACCAATCGTGGGCTGCTCTGTGACAGTGGGGCTCGCGAACAACGCAAACAACATGTTCTTATTTTATAACTTTAAACAACGGTTTTTGATTTTTTGGTGGACCTTATATTAAAAACCCACCCTAAACACCTGCGATAGCCGATAATGGTGCTCTAAGAATCGATTCTTAGCCGAAAAATATAAAAAAAAATATCAAATATTAAATTAAAAACTCTAAAAAAATCCGGGTTAATTATACTCTTATGATTTTGGATATCTTTCAGCACAGTTGTAAAGTTTTGGAATGAAAATGCAAATAGTATTTTAAGTTAAGGCATGAATTAACCTTTTTCTCATTTATTGCATGCATTATGAAAACGATGTGTAGTTAGTTCTACTTTTTTCAATCCTGGTTTCTAGTAAAAGTTTACATTTATTTAATTATTGTCAAACATATAATAACACAAAACTTTTTTTTGCGTGTGTTTGTCTTCAGTGCATGGCGATTCTAAAATATGGTTACATATCAATTGCCACCTAAATCCGAAAGGATACAAAAACTACGTGGCTCTAGCCATTTCATGCGAGTACTATTTAATCAGTTCATGAGTTGTGCTACACTCAAATCTCTGGTTCAAGGGATTGCTTTTTCTCAAACGTTCTAGAGGCTACGTACTTCTTTCGAGTATAATTCTTCTCTATGCTGTAGTGAATAACAACATGCTTTTGGTTATGTAATATTAATGAAAAGAATGATGATTCTGTCCTGCAACTCTCTTAACAATATGGCCTAGTGGTAGGAAGGATTTCGGGTTGAGGGTGAGATTCCCAATACTCCCGGCTTCGATTCCCCACCGGTGCAAACACCTTTAAGTGGTCACACGGATATGGGTTCATGCTTTAGGACTCATTTGAATGCCCAGGAGAGGGTATATCCGTGGACTGTACCTCCACCCGGGGGTTAGGTTTGGTTCCAATAGTGGCCCGGGTCTAACCCTTTTTTGATCAAAAAAAAACTCTCTTAACAATATGAACCGTCTGTCACTTTGGTCATCCCATCCTCTAAGCCTAATGAAGGCTTGGTAATACCCTACTTAGCATGTCCGGGGAAAAATATTGCCATGAGCCTCGTTGGATTAATCATAGATATGCTATGCTTTCAAGATAAACCGAGCTGCTTTCAAAGGGTATATTAGAGTGTATATAGTTGGTTTATGTTGAGAATCAATAACCCCTCTGGTCGCCATTGACAGACCACGATCTTGAATGAAGCTTGAATAAAAGAACACATCAAGTTAACCCAGTTCGCCGTGTTAACTAACGGGTACATCCCGTTAGGGCCTTGCGGTCCCCAAGTTAGATAGATGAGCCGGAAAGCACCTCCGGCGTGGTTGTACAATGCATCGCTCACCACCGATTACAGACCCAATCGGTTTTACAAGAAAGAGAAGAAGAAGATGAGAGAAGAACTAAGAAACCCTAACCCCAAAAGTATCAACCTCACGATACTCTCTAATCTCTCAATCTGTTTCTCTCCTATCTCTCTCGTCAAGAAGTTCCAAGGAAGAAGACGATGACGTCGTCAATCACTCGTCTCTTTGAAGCTGAAGACTTTTGTTGCCTTATAAGGATTAAAGTATATGGTCATACCACATGCCTCTCACGTGCCTTGATAATCCTCCTTTAGTAAGACCTTCTAGTTGAATCAGAATGTTTACCCCACACAAATGTTATTCAACGTCTTTTCCTGTAACTTCAAGCCTCTCCCATAACTTCAAGTTGAATCATCATCTCACAGTTTAGATGGTTTGGTATGGTTAAGTAGTTGGTTTTGTATAGAAAGGGGTTCACGATTGTATTTAAGCTACTCTTTTTCTTTGTTTACACTTAATGAAGATATTTTACACAAATCTCTTTCTCTCAAGCTTGATCACCCTGAGAGAATCTGAAAGGGTAAAAATTATTCTCCTAAGCCTGTTTCTGAAATGGTCCCAAGTTTAGTTTTTTTTTTCTTTTTTCTTTTTTGAAAATAATAAAACAAAGGTTAGTTACTCGGTTCATATTACGTACTCAGAGAAAATTAACATTTTTGTTGTTGTGTTAAACGAAACAATATTCTAATGTTGAGAAGTAAACAATATTCCACATTTTAGAAGATGGTTCAAAGACCTGATTTTTTTTTTCACTTAAATATATTGCAACATCCTTTTAAGCTACTCAGGAGTGTCTTGTGGGATCCATGTAATCTCCATTGTCGGAATAAAGTCTTGACCCAGAAAATGTCTTTCTATGTTTAACCAACACCAGCCTATGTAATTTGTTTTGATACTTATTGGATAAAAACATAAGAGGATACCTAAACAGAAATCTCAAATATTTTCATATATATATATATATATATATATATATATGCATTTGCTCAAACTTAAACCTTAATTAAGAACAGACTTGGTAATTATTGAACTGTCATATTTTTGGACATGAAAGATCTGGTTAGTGCTTTATTAACCACATCGCTTGAATGACTAAAACAAATATATCCAAGGAATGTCTTCCATTTCTGGTATGTTGCAAACAAAAAAAAAACATATTTTTTTCTTTTGGAAGGTTAAATAGTATTGCAAAAGTTAACTTTACAAAAATATGTTTGATATGTTTCACAAAACTTTGCAACTTTTTTTGGTGAAGACTTTGTAACTTTTAACAAAGCTTTATATATGGAAACGTAATTTTGTACAAAAGACGAAACAGCAGTGTGGTATACTATTCACGTGGAATAAGCCTAAACCACATGCTCAAATGTATCGTTTTGTGACATAAGATAATGATCTCATCTTAAATGAACGAGATAGCCTCGAGTATCGTTAAGTGATTATCCTTATGCATAATTAATCTTTTAGCTCTTAACATTTGATTGCTTCTTAAACAAACCAAGAAGAGGTTGATATTGAACGATGACATGGAACTGGCGGTAGGACAACTTTAGAGAAAAGTGGCAGGGAAAGTCTTCTGGTCAACATACAGCCAAATTCGAAAATGGTTGGCCACTAACCCAACATTTCCTTGCCAAATATAGAATTTTTTCATACATGGAAGAGGACTACAACTTTCAAGAGAACGACTGACACAAACTAATATATGGAAAGAAAAAACAATTCACAATGAATAAGTCCATCTCCAAATATATTTATTCAACAATAGCTATGAGGATATAGTTTCATATATTAAAAAAAAGATATTTATAAGAGAAATTTTCATGTTTACCCTATTATTGATACATTCACTAAATATATATTTTCACAAATATTTTGTTATTAAGAGGCAAAAACTCTTATATTAATTAAAATCATAAATTTTACATTCCAAAACTCTATTCCAACTCTTATCTCTAAACCCTAAATTTTAGATTACTTAACCCTAGGATTATAAGTGTGTTTTTCTTTTTTAAAAATAACGGTAAAAATAACTAAAGTATAAATGAAAAGTGATAATATGAATGTGATATTTTAGACAATTTTCTTATTTATAACCATAAATACAAAACACAAACATCTATAAAACAAAAATCAATAGTTATCAATATGAAAAGAAGATAAGTACAAAACATGTACAATAGGTAAATCTTTCAAATAGTTTTTAAATCTTTTTATCACAAAAATAATTTTTTTTAAAATGATCGAAATAATTTTTTTTTTAAATTCACCTCTCTCTATAATTTTAAATCATAAGTCTAGTTAAGTTAAAAGTTATAAACATATATTTACATCTTCTACTAAAATCTATTTTGTCATTTAAAAAAATATCTATTTTATGACAAAAACTTAAAAGAAAAGCTTTATATAAAAGATATATTTTGAACATGAGTTAAAACAGGTATTTTTCTCACTGTACAATCGTTCACCTTAATTCCTTTACGCTGATTGTTGGCTCCGCTCGCTTTTATCCTTCTTTTTTGTCTTTCGTCTGTAGCGATAACAAATGGTACGAAGAGGAAGGAGTGAGAGACTGGTAAAAGGGATATTAATTAATGAGAGGGGACAGAGGCAAATCATGGTCAGAAAACCAAATCTCACGCGAGTGTGCTATATACTCGCCAAATTCATACCTAGACTATTATGCTTTGTAATAACTAGGAAAAAAATATATGTAGCTTTTCATTTAAATTAAGGGATGATCCGCATGTAAAACATTGACTAAAAAAGCAATTATACATATATATACAATATCAGCATTGTTATAAACATAAACGAAAACTGAAAAAAAGAGAGAGAAAAGAAGAGAGGAACTTGGTGAGCAAGGAAAGCAAAAAGGGTATAATGGTCCAAATTTGTAATGTGTGTGTTTGTTTAATTGTTTCATTAAAAATGTGAAAATAGACCTTAAATAACTTAGTGCAGGATATAAATTAAAACAACTAGACAAATGTAACCCAAAAATACCTTGAAAATACCTTGAGACTGATCATTAAAATCTGTTTATTTCTTTTTTTATTGGGGGGGGAAGGAGCAACGGAACCTCTACTTTATCCACCTTTTATTTGCAGCAGAGTTTCTGCATTTCTCAGTCCAGTACACCCTTCCTCCTTCTCCTCCTTCCTTTACGAGAGCCTCACTCGCCAACACTTCTCCCTTTCTCATCTAAACCCTAAATTTCTCGTTCACATTCAGTAGTTTTCTTCTGAAACTTGCGTCTCAAACGCTGTTTAGGTAAAGTAATCCAAAAGTTTCTTAGCTAACAGAACCTTCTTGACAACCTTACTTGTTTACACGAGAAATCGCACTCGCGTTGCTCTGTTTCCGAGATTTCTGTTTCGTGTCGTAGTGTAAAAAAAAACTTCCGATTCGTTTTTTTTTTTGTGTGTATAACTGACGCTCCGATTTGGCTTGTTACTTAAAAGCTTTGTATCTTCTGGAATCTGTTACTTTAGATAATGTTGTGTTAAAGGTTTTGATTCTTTGATGTTTCAGGTGAGGAGCAATGGGTGCAGGGAGGAAGACGGAGACCTATACGTTGGCTCCAGATAGTCTTAACTCGTATGGGAATTGGTGCATGAGGAATCTTGAGAAGAGAGATCTCTGTGGAGTTGTATTTGGATGCAAGTTCAGCACTATCAAGGAGTGTTACGCTAAGAAACTGTTTGGTTAGTTGGCTAAAGTTGTAATCTTTGAGGCTTGTTTGATCGTGAAAATTGATTTTCTTGTTTTGTTACCAGGTTTGCCAGCTCCGCACATGGCGTATATCAAGAACATTGATCCTGGTTTGACGTTGTTTCTGTTTAACTACAGTGATAGAACACTTCATGGTATCTTTGAAGCTGCTAGTGAAGGACAGTTGAACAATGATCCTAAAGCTTGGTCTCTTAATGGGACTGATCCGAGTCCTTACCCTGCTCAGGTGTGTACTGTTTACTACATAACACCTTGTTTAGTTGGTTCTCCCAAATGTAACTCGTTCTGTATATGTTTTTGTACACAGGTAAAGATACGAGTTCGAGTGAGGTGTGAGCCCTTGGCTGAAGAAAAGTTTAGTCCAGTGATTGCTGATAATTACCAGGATGAGAAGGTGTTTTGCTTTGAGCTTGACCGAGATCAGACAAACAAGCTGCTCCGTTTGTTTTCACCCTCGCCGTATGTAAGGGCACCTTCAACCTCCAAATATGTTGTTGCATCACCATCCAGGAAGGCTATTCCGGCATCTTCTCTTGTGGAGATAGGTGACGTAGGAGCAACACGGGTTGATAAGTGGAGCAGTCTTTTCAAGTCTTCAGATGATTCAAGCGAGAACAAAGGAGAAGCTGAGAAAGCAGTGGTGCAGCAATCTGGTGTATCTTACTCATCAGCTCTGAGAAACGTGACTGAGTCTTCTTCAACTTCAACAAATGAAGTTCCACGTCAAGCAAGTAAAGGAGTTGAAAGCCATTGGTCATCTGCTTCTCGAGCTCTCTCCTCACGCCAAGAAAGTACCAAGGGAACTTCGGGTTCAGCTATCAACATGATAGGACCTAGCAAGGAAGTTTCTGTTGAGGACACACAATCAGAGATAGATTGGGATGCTGCATCAAATTTTCAAGCCCATCTGGAAGGACTGAACAGGATTCTGGAGGAACCTAGGGATAAAGATGGGTTCAACAGTCTTGAGAGAGTAATAGAGATCTACCTAGGTATCCAACGTTATATCCTTTGCTTTTCGTGCAAGCTATGAATAGAAGCATGTAATTTCCATGTCGTTGATTCTTCACTTGAAAAAATCATTTTTTTTTGGTTAGTTGGCTGAGTTATGTAAAGTTGTAATCTTTGAGGGTTGTTTGATCTTGAAAACTGATTCTTGTTTTGTTACCAGGTTTGCCAGCTCCGCACATGGCGTATATCAAGAACATTGATCCTGGTTTGACGCTGTTTCTGTTTAACTACAGTGATAGAACACTTCATGGTATCTTTGAAGCTGCTAGTGAAGGACAGTTGAACATTGATCCCAAAGCTTGGTCTCCTAATGGGACTGATCCGAGTCCTTACCCTGCTCAGGTATGGTCTATTTAATACAAAACACTTTCTTTAGTTGATTCACCCACATGTAACTCGTTCTGTAAATGGTTTGAGGGTAGCAAACATTCTAATGCTTCTTCCGTTTACTATTTTGCTAAATAAACCCCCTCAGATTTCTCAAGAAACATTGACCCCTGCTTCTTGCCTTGTATTTGTGGAACCGCTTACTATATTTATATATAAACATACATAATTGTTCTGTTGAGAGGATTGTTGATGCATGATGATTGTGCTGTAGACAAAACATATAGGGTGTTGCCTCGTTTACTTCTTCCTTCTGCAATCTTTCATATACTCTTTAGTGCTTCTCTCATTTCTTCTTGTTAATGTCCTCAGCTCATTGATCTATTTTCTCTACAGCCACTTGCAGAGGCAGTATTATTTGCTGATCTTGACCAAGCTATGGTAATAATCAGACGGTCACACTTATTTCCAAGCTTACTAATGATGCTCCACTATATTGTGTCTTAGCCTCTCTTTTTGCAGGTTGATTTTGTGCCCAACTTTGATCAGTACAACGAGATTGAGCTTGCTCACAAGGAGTTTGGGATGGCAGTGACTGATCAGCTAGCCTCAGTTAAGGCTCGTGTTCTTCCTCTTCCAATGGTGATTCTCTCGACCCCTTTTTTTTTTGTGATTTGCTTTTCTCTATTTGCTATAAAGTGACTGTATATCATTTCACATTGCTTAGGCTGGCATGGCGACAAATATTAAGTTGGCCGATGTGCTTTGCGCTTTATTCCATAATCCAGAAGCAACGGTACCAAAGCTACCTCTTCTTTGCTATTGTGAATATAGTGTGGTCATTTGTCTGTTTACTACATATCTTATACTTAAAACTGTTTTGCATTGAAACAATATTAGAGAAAAAGTTTGCGATGAAGATTTCTGCCTATTGTTTCTATTTGTTTTGAGTGGGACATCAAAATTTTGTCTCTTACATCTTCTTGCCTGTGTTCTAGGAAATGGTAGGTGGAGCAAGAGTTGCTACAACAAAGGACTTTGATCCTGGGTCGGAATCTGGAGAGCTTGAAGTGGGATCCTCTTTTCCAAATGCTACTGTTGCTGAGAAGTCAAAGAGACTATGGACATCAAAGAGGCACTTGAAGAAGCTACTTTCACAATATGATAAAGCTAAATGGAGTAAGCGTTTATACTATTTCATTTACATTTTAAGCATATAGGATTAACTGCGGTTATCCTAGTTCTCTGATTTTTCTTACTTGGGTTAATTTTATGACAATCTCCAGGTATATTGGTGCCTGCTGGTCGATACATTGAGGTAGATCCAGGTGAAGGGAACATAGTTTGCATCACAAGCGTCAGTTTCAACGACGAGAACCGTCCAGACAACCATTTGTTGTATGATGATCTTCAAGCTCCGGAGTGTCAGTTGTACGTGGGGATTGAGAGAACCCAATCAGAGTTTCTTATTGGCAACCTCAACACACTCAGCCGACCTCAGCTTGACTTCATTCTGCCTGTGGTACTTAGTGACAGATTTATCCTCGGGCACAGCGGTTATTCCACTATCAAATTTGTTGGATACGTATATGTTCAACAATTTCAGATACAGCCACAGCCACAACCAATAGAAGAAGATATCCCAGGATGGCCATTTGATATCGATGTCACTGCCAAGGTTACTTTTGTAGTCATAATTATTTATTTTTGTTTTAGAACTCGTACCATTCTTACAATTTACATATGTTTTGCAGATATTGTCGATGTCAGGTAGCAGTGTCCAAGTGGCCCAAGCAGAGGAAGTTTCTTCAGTATTCTACATGGCGGGTCACAGTACTGTTGCCTACGAAAACATCAACCTAAGCAACCATGAGACTGCTGAAGATCTCACTGCACTAATGTGCATGCGCCGTGCCGGTGGTCAAATAAGGTACGGGTACAAACTAACATATTTATTTACCTTTTTGTGTTTGATTAATTATCAGTTTGAGAATTTTGGTTTTTATTAATAGATCTCTTGTGATCGGTCTATCTGGAAATTACAGACCCAATTACTTATTTACAAGCAGGGTCCTAGAGCCATTTCAACATCTAGGGTAAATTTTTTATTTTTGGATACTATGTTTTTTGCTTATATACTTATTCAATTGGTGTTAGCTAATGTCTTTCTCTTTTGTTCTTGCACCAGGGGGCTTTTAACTAAACTTTGGCTATTCAGACTACCACTGCTCAGTTCCGTGGAAGATTTGATTCCTGTATTTGCTCGCTGCTCCCTGCTGAAGGACTTTGAGCTGCACACTGTAGAGGCGTTGAACGCAGAGTAAGTTTCATGTTTAAAAATAAAAATAAAAATGAAACTTGAAAACCCTATTACGATATAGTTAAATATAGATTTGTGAATACATATTTCCTTTTTTTGATATCTACATTATTCCTATTAGGTTTTGGAGATATAGTTTGGGATCGGCTAACGCCATCTAAATAAACAAGTTAACATCATCATTTCATAAGGTGTCAAACCTTCATTTTAATTATCTAGCTTTCCTTCTTGTTTTGTAGAGGAATTCCTTTCGATACAATTCCACTTGAAGCGGTGCTACAAAATGTAGCGATACACTGTCTGCAGTTAGAGCGGTTAGTCTATGATGACAGCCATGGTCCCGGTCTATTGTCGGACATAGCTGCAGACGCCTTGTTGCAGTTTGTGAGCAACTGTCCAAGGATCAAAGATCTCGGTCTTCGTTCTGTCTATGTGGAAGACAACCAATTGAGAATCATCCTCAAGGTATTTGTGTGGTATTTAATTTTAATTGGGAATAATTTGTTTAACAAATATGTTATGGGAAATATGCAGGGTTTTAGTAGACTGACAAAGCTGGATTTGACTCAGTCGACGGGATTTAACGGGAGCTTCTTAGTGTGAGTTTATGTGCTAGTTTAATAAAGTTTTAATTTGAAATTTGTTTCTGACTTTTTGTGGTTTATATCTTACAGACAAGTTGCTAATGATGATGGTATAGTGCTTGAAAATTTGAAACTTGATACATGCTATCAAATCACAGAGGTAAGTGGCTTTAGGTTATTTTTGTATATAGATAGACTACTTTTGGAAGAAACTAAATCTT
Source organism: Moricandia arvensis (assembly GCA_905132765.1). Classification (NCBI taxonomy): domain Eukaryota; kingdom Viridiplantae; phylum Streptophyta; class Magnoliopsida; order Brassicales; family Brassicaceae; genus Moricandia; species Moricandia arvensis. The sequence continues at coordinate 11,476 of CAJHQP010007133.1, forward strand.
TCTTTGAAATGTTTATGCAGGAGCAGCTTGGACTATTTTTCATGCACTTACGTGAAGGAAGCTATTCACACATGCGTAGGCTTGTAAGTTTTTTTCTTACTTGAGTTTGTTTGATTTTCAGTTACATTTGGTTTGATTTTCATTTATTTTATTTTTGCTTTAAAGTTGGTAAGGGACCGAGATGATGATGGAGGACAGTTAGAGTTGGGATTTGAAGGGCGGATTCATGTTGCTGAGCTGCGCAATGATAGACCCGAGATTGAAATAGAGACAGAGTTGTAAGTATTTTTCTCTAGTTCTTTGTAAAATAATTATTACTGGTAAGTCAAATGAACATTCTTTTGTGGACCAGTGTGGTGGGGCCTGTGCTTGATGGAGAAGAGGAAGTGGAAGAGGAAGTGGAAGAGGAAGAGGAAGAGGAAGAGGAAGAGGAAGAGGACCCTGGTCTAGTGCACAGGAGGAGATACATTTACTGGTGATGATACACTACAAGGCACTCTTGATTTGCAAACAAACTTAATATAGGAACTTAATCTTTGTTTTGGGATTAGCTTATGTGACATCCTTTCATGGCTTTGTTATATCTTTTATGTTTGATCCTCCTTTTTGCTTAAGATAAAACTGATAAGTATGAGATTCTCTTCTTTACTTGTCATCATCCATCACCATCACTCTAGTGTTCATATTTTTTTGTAGCTGATACCTTCTTTTTTCCTTTAAATAACCTAATGGATTGAGTTGAATAAGTTTCAACCTTTCTATAAATGTCTCTTACAAGACTCTCTAGTCTTGATTTATTTTGCATGTGGTGAATAATATGGACATAGAGATCTTGGAGGAGTGTTTGCATTCTTTCCTCCTTGGCTCTTGCTTTGTATATCAAAGCATTTGTGTTGTTGTCACTCAAGAAGAAGATACTAAACCAGCCCAGCCGTGCTTCTAATGGGACTGGACGACTCATCCCTGAAACTCTTTTCGGAATATTCTGACGATCTCGAATGGATCTCTGACTCTTGGTTCTGAGAAGATCATGTGAGGAACACTTACAGATTCTTCATTTTATAATACGTTTCTGTTGTGACTTCATCGTCGACTGCTTCCGAATTAAGAAGGAGCTTCTTCTGGAGGCAAAAGGGACAGATCATGGTGCAAGACTTCGATTAACAACAACCAAGAAAGGTTCCATATGGATTGACCAAGTCTCTGCCATGCCAGTGGATACTTACAAGGTTCTTTCTGATTAGCTATAGAGCCTTGATATGAAAAAATTACAAATGTTGAATCTCTTTTGGCTGATTGCTGGGACATGGCTTTAGAAACGATCTTTTACCAGAGGATGGCCGATATAAAACCCTGTTGGAAAGTTTATAAGATTAGTAGACGCACATGAAGTTTGTTTATTCATTCACTCTGGATCTTTGTGTACTTTAGGTGGTTGTTTTGTGGAGGTTGACACTGCTAGTATCATGCCCTTTGTTTAAGTATGACTCTAAATATCCCCTCCTCTGTTTCACTATCCAAGAAGCTGAAACTCAAAACATCTTCCCCATTTTTCTTTATCAGGAAGCACTTGATGGTATTGAGTTTGCTAGGGGAGATGCTAACTCTACGTGGGGGTCGGTTCGAGCTGCAATGGGACGCCAAGAACCTTTTGAAATTGCTATTGGGAATGAGGATTGTGGCAAGACTTACTACAGAGGTTTCCAGTTCTCTATGCTCTCACATTTGATTGTTGAGAGTCTTTGATACTAACTGAGATTACAAATGTACAGGAAACTATATTGTGTTCTATGATGCTATCAAAAAGGCTTATCCAGACATCAAAATCATCGGATCTTCTCGTCTTCTTTGAAATGTTTCTTTTGTTGGAACTCCTTCACACAGCCAGAGAAGGTTGCGCCACAGGAAAGCTTGCTAGAGATGGCTGAGGAGGATCTTACGGTTGTTCTCCCGCCACACTCGTTCTCTTCATTTGATTTGCTGAAGGAGCCTGCAACGATAAGAATGTCAGTTTCTGATTCTTCTTCCGCTGTGTGAAGAGAGAAACGATGTCATTCATATCAAAAAAAGGTCGCTAGTGGTGGTTATGTAATTACGTAATGCGTGCTCGTGTGTATAAATAATAGTATAGTAGTTTGGTGAATAAAATTACTTTTATTTAATCATGAGCTTTTCTTGCCTTGTTACTGGATACGCAAGCATCATCAGTGAACTGATGGTTCCTTGAGCATAGAAGAAGATGACGCATGAATGTTGACATTCTTGCACATAAATTAATGAGTTAGTTAATATTATTTATTTAATAGCATTTGTTGATTTAATCTTACAGACATTATTTTGTATAGAAATTTGAGTTTAATATAAAACAAAATCAAGAAATAATAAATTATATGAATGTTAAATTTACTGATTTGAATATCTCTTTCTGTGATGTATAAACATCTTATTATATAAAGTTAAAATTTGGACGGTTGAACTTATCTCTACTTGTCACGGTCTTAACAACAAACTACGAAACTATTTACAGGTGTTTTATCAATAATTTGATTAAAAAAATCTCACAAAATTAGACATCACTTGAATTATTGAATAAACCAAAGTTGGATTAAAAGTCCAAAACCGATCTTCACTTGTTAAATGACTCTTACATCCAAGATCACTTGTTGTTATTGAAGTAGTTTTCTTTAACTAAGTAAAAATTAGAAACGGTTTAGTTTCATTATTTCTCGTTAGCAAATTTTTCATTTAAAAAATATTAAAAGAAAAATTAAAGCTCAAAACTTCAGTTTTAAGGAATCAAATGAAACAATGGTGGCATGGTTAGCCATGGCAGCTTGTGTTTACCATTCCAAGCCACTGTACCTCTTCTATCATGGCATCTCTTGAACTGTGCGGTACACAAGACAACTATCTATGCCACGTCTCCTCTTTCTTTCGATTCACAGCCATAACAAAGCTAAATCTAAGACTGCTTGTTCTCCGCCGTTAGCTTCGTCCATGCCATGGTGGCGTCGGAGTCGTCGTCGCTATAGTCTTGATGGCACGGGCTGAGCTCTACCGCAATCTGCCTCAAGGCCAAGTCATCTCTTCCTTGTCGTGGTCGTATCGCTCTTGCCGGAATCGTGGCCTCCGAAATCGTCATCGATTCATTCGCAGATCAAAAATAAAGCTTGAGAGGAGCAACAATAGTGAACTTTTGGTTATTTATACATATGGTCCTCCAACTCTTTCTTATTTTCCATTTTATCTCAAATTTCTAATCTGTTTAAGTTTCTTCACATGTTTTCCCCGAGACTTTTAAATGAGCAATCTAGACCTAGCGTTTTTCATTTTTGCAACATTAGTCACTGACTCACTGCTACTTGTTTTATTTCGTTTCTGCACCAGATGTTATTTTGGTCAAAAATAAAAGTTATAATTTTAATTCTAATAAATATAATAGCAAGTAAAATATTTTAAAAATACTTGAATGGGTTGCAATGGTATCATATACGATTATATATTATTACTATGAATGGTAAAAATCAAGAATACATGTGAAATAAAAAAAGGCAACACATTACTTTTATTACGAAATGTTGCATATCAACGGACTTATATTATATCATCGTTTGCATGTCCTACTCACATTTGCTATTTGTAATCTTGTGTACATCAATAAAATATCGACATGTACACATATTCTCTAATATCCATATGTACATTATTTTTATGAAATTACATATACACTATACAACGTACACACAAATTTTACTATGCACTCGTAGAATGATTATTTGTATACCAATTCACTTGTACACCAGATAAGTTGCTTAATATACATTTGCAAGTTTCAATAATTATACAACAAATATCATACACTATATCACATACACAATTTTTTTATTGTTCACTTGTACACAAATTAATTTTTACAATAATATATGAACACCAATTGTACACAAAACAATAATATTTCTAGTTTCTTTACAAAATATGTAGTTACATACATTTCATTTCTACTAACTCTTTTTTTACTAAAATATAAGATGCTTTATTGTGTGTCATCTAAGTTAATCCTACCTTTCAGTGCATAATGTGCATATCTATTTAAAGTACAATTTGATAAGTGTCATTTTTCTTGTGTACGTTTATATATACATGACACACTGTACACAAAATTTTAACCATCTAAATATACAACGAGTTACATGTACACCAGATAACTTTTGCAATGTTTATCATGTACATTTGATAAATTTGTTACATACATTTACAAGTATCAATATTTTTACGGTCAAATATCGTCAAAGTATACACATATATTTTCATAGTCAAATATCCTTAACGTGTACGCATATATTTCAGTATTCACATGTACAACGTTTCACAAAAATGGCATGTACACCAGTTCATTTGTACATTGCTCAAGTTATTATATTTTACACTTTTAATGATTTTTGAGTCATTGCTCCAAAAAATGATTTTGAGTCTCTTGTTTTATATATCATTTAGGTCATTAAGGTTCATTAGGTGTATATTGCATTTGTTTGTTCATTATGCATATATTATTTTAAGGTGTACATAAGTACAATTTAAATATAATGTACACACGACTTTTCTTTTACAGCAAATATGATATCACAAATGTACGAAGTATACATACATACATAACATCTCAAAAAAGGAATAATATCAAGTCAGATAGAAGATGGTGTATATGAGAATAGATAGTGTATATGAGTATAGATGTACACATGGTTTTGTGTGTTATTCTTATCTAATAATTAAAATAATTTTTACCATTTGATTTTAGTTAATTTAATTCACTTTGGAATGTTTTTAGATATCTCATATGCATATATGTGTTTAATTACGTTAACAAATATTATATTAAATAATTAACTAATTTGGGGTTAAATAACATAAAAAATTTCTATTCTGAATTTTTGGGGGCGAAAATAAAAGAAATCAAAAACCAAAAACCATTTATGAAATTATAAAGATAGATTGGAATGATGAATCAAGAAGTTAGGAGTTTAATTCAAGTAGACATATACACAATTAAAAAATTATACAAAACTGTAAAGACCAAAGGTGCAAAAAAGCTAAAAGTGGTCATTGATGTCTCGAGCTTCTTGCGACGGCTATAGGTAAAGTAACGATGTTGAGAATAATGAGTTAGACTGACGAGAAGATGTTTATGGTAGCCCAAATACGAGAGTCGCTGACGTCTCTACCGTTGATGTTGTCGTCGAATACGCTATGACTACACCACCATCAACGATATATCTTAACACATCTCAAAAGATAGCTAAAAAAAGAGAATGATTCCAGATAACTTCCTTGGAAAAATGAATTTGAAAGAATCAGATTTCATTTACGAAAGTTATAGAAAACTATAAAGGGAAGAAGAAGAAGAAGGTTACATGATCCCACTTTATTTTAGTTAGCGTAGTGAGTATTAGCTGTCAATGTTATTTAGTTAGTTTTTGAGTGAAAATAAGATTTAGTTAGACAAAAATATGTAAATAGTAATAATTGTTTTATTATATTAATAAAACTCATAAACTGCCTCTTAGTATAATTGTTTCGGTATATAACCTCCAGAGTCGCCAGAGGTCAACGAGCAAACGCTCTCAGCCTCTCATGAAAACAAGCCATGATTGCTTTCCATATACTTCATATGACTATAAGCAATATCGCATGAAAACGATTCAAAATGCTATCTAAAATCCTGTAAATACAAATGTTAACCACTATAAAGTGCATTAGTAAAACATATGTTTGTGTTTACCTCACATCACATGCATCAAAGTCGCAGTTTAGTTTGGACTCGATCTGCTGACTTATCTATGAACTTATTGTGTCTCAAATTTCTATTATGCTTTCCAAGTTGTACAAATACCATTTACTTATCCATAACCGTATGTGAGAGATCTTGTCGTATATTTGTTTACTCTGAAAAGGCAGGTGTACTTCTTAACTTCCATAATCTCAAAGGAATCCAAAGTTGTAGTTGGTGAGAGGATTTTCTCTGTTATTTTGTCCACCGCAATGTCAAAATGCCTTTCCGAGTAGTGTGACACATGAAAAGGATGTGCATAATGCAACTACCTTCTTTGAAATGTTCGCAATGCAAAAAAAAAAAAAATTATATCTTAACAAATAAAGTCTACACACAATATTTTAAAACATTAACATTATTCAACAATAGTGTTTGTGATACACCATGATACATATTTTAATAGTATTACAATTGTAATGGAATAGTAAAAACTGTTGAGCTAACTAACTACAAATTATAGCATGTGCCCACCACCATGGAACCTATATTAGGCTTATTAGCCCTTCGAGCTCGCGAGCAGCCATGTAGGTGAGAGAGTCGCTGTACACAGATTTTCCCGCACGTGTGTATAATGGATTCAACAATTAACCAATCCACACCAGCCACGTAACTATGGTTTGCCATGATTTATTTTGACTCGAACAAAAACACCTTGTTTCAACTCGACTAAAAGGTATTGACGTAACTCCACTGATAAAGAGAGAAGCACTAGTGCACACGGTCTTGTTCTGGAGGTGTGTGTAGCCGGTCTTGGTGGTCTCAGCTCAAGTAAAAATTACAACAAAGTCGATCAAATATATGTGTATTGTATAATAATCAGTTTCCAAATTTCGATTTTACAAACCGGATTCGGACCGTTCTTTTAATTTCAATTTGTATTTCGAACTGGCCCAAGAATCATCTATCATTTTCAGTTATACAAACGGTTCGTTCTTCCAATTCAATATGTGTTTCGAACCAGACTAAATTGATCCAAGAATCAATCTTTCCTTTTCAAGGATATAAACCAAAACCGGTTCTCATCCTTTTAATTCAATTTGTATTTCAAACCGGACCAAATCTACCCAAGAATCAATCTTGCGTATTCATTTATACAAACTAGACCCGTCATTCAATTTTCAATTTAGAGTTTAAGATTGGAGATATCCGAACACACTAATCTGGACTCCATTAATTTTGAAACAGAATCTTAACTGCAAAATAGTTGCATTGTCTAAGAGTTGGTGATTTAGACTGGAAAAGAAAAACAAATAAGTATATATTAAACGGATAATTCTAAATAACATAGGTCTATTAAAATGAAAGTTCACTACTAAAAAAAACAAAAACAAAATGATCCAAGGCACGGAACCATGACAGAATATTACAACACAATAGGACGGGCATACTATAACAGTAAATTAGAAAAAGGCACACTACTGACGGTATCGTCGAACAGAGCATACAGGTGGTGGCTGCGAGTCAATTGAAAAAAGAAAAAAAAAGAGAAACAAATGTTAGTAAGGGTTTTTAAGTCAATGAAATCAAAAACAGTAATTGATCAGTGATATTTTACCATGCAAATATGTTTGGAACTCCCAGTGTCGAGTGCTACCTTTTTCACACCCGTAAGCAAGAGTTGGAAACGAGGTCGAGATTCCTATTAAAAAAAAAAAAACAACTTCACCAATAAATACATATCCAACACAAAGATAAGACTCAGAAAAGACAGAGTATCCAACCTTCCCGGTGATCTTTGGCCTTTCTCCCGCAAGGATTGCTTTCTCAGAGTGGATGCTGAAAAACAAGAGTGAATGAATATATATATATATATATATATATATATATATACAAGTGACAAAAAAACAAGAAAAAGGTGGGTTACCAATTTTGTCGGTAATAAATAAAACCATCTTGGTACTGGAACGATGCAAGGTTATGACAGGAATGAGTGACCTTGGGGAAGAGCGATTGTATCAGTCTGAAAAAAAAACATTAAGAGGTGAGATGTAAAATTTGAGTAAAAAGATAGAGAGTATGAATAAACCTGGCAGAGCCAAGGCTGGCAGAGCCAAGGCTGGTAGGAAATGTAAAATTTGCCATATGAACCTCCGGATGTCTCAGGGGATTGGCTTGATTCTGCAAAATCAAGAGTGTTTACATATTTTGGAGCTAACTAAATGAAGATGAAGGGAAATTTTCATGTTTAACACATTACTAGTTAGTATTATTATCTTTACTTTCAATAAAGAAAGATTATTAGTAAAAATAGTTAAAGTAAACATGAAAAATGATAGTAAAAATGTGGTATTTTTGACAATTTCCACTAAACGAATGCAGATTTCAGTAATTACAAAAAGAAAAGGCCAGCTAGTACATGTATTTTCCCACGTGGGATGAGATTGAAAATCCTGAAATAAGCGGCAGCACCATTCAACAAGCTTACTATACATATTTCATCTGCAAAACAAACAAAGAAGACAAGAATATATATCTTACACGCGGATATGGATGTAAAAATATAAATATATAAATAACATCACACAGACCATGTCCCGAAGAGTTTGTCTGAGCGATAACTAGAGATGTACACTCTCTCTCTTTTGCTATTCTTATGAGGTCTTTTAGTGAGTTGGTAACCCCCCAAGTCCACTTAATGTAAGTAGAGTTCGGAAACACTGAGAGCATCTCCTTTACAATCAGATGTCCCCTCTGCCGAAACCGCTGGAGACAGAAAAAATATTTAACAAATATTTTGTAATTGGCAACAGAAGGAGAGTATATACTATTTCAATTCTCTTACAGTATATTGGAGACCACAGTTAGTGATCAAGGTTTTGGGTTTGATTTCACCACTCTCGATCCTATCAATTTCCAACGGTTCAAATTCTGCCCAAAGCTACAAAAAAAAATAAAATAAAAAAAACAGCGTAAATATAAGAGATATTCCAAACGTAAATAAATTTAATTATCCATGCAAGCATTTAACCTAACCTCCTCATCATCGAGCTTCGTAATCTCCCGGCGCATCTTCGCCTGCACCAACTCCTCGGACTTGGTCATCATCTCCTCCTTTCTCTGCGGCTGCCTCAGTTTCTCTTTAGGGTTTTCTCTCGCCTACTCTACTCGTAACCCTATATTTATATTCCCCCACCTCCTCCCCACCACCCCCAATCCAATATTATGGGCCTACTTTGGGCTGATTTTATTTCTTTAGTTTGGGCCTGCCCATTGTCAACTATATACTTGGGAGAAGGCTGGTACCACGATTTCCCTCACACACACTATGATCAATATTCTCCACCTGATTTCTATACAAGGGTATACAAATGCATATGCAACAAAAATGTTTAGGGACCCCAACATCTATTATAGATATCTAAGTGACATAACATAACACTTTCTAATATTTTTTCCACTCATGAACTAAAATTGGCTATGCATATAGGGAGAAAGTTCAGAAGAGTGATCCTTTATTTATATTTTCTATCCATGAAAGTTCAGAAGAGTGTTTCAAAAAAAGTGTTTCAAAAAAAAAATCCATGAAAATAGTTCATTGTCTGATTTGTATTCCATTATACATAAGATCTGGGGAAACGGAAACTAATCTTATACCTGGAGCATATACACTTCCCTCTCAAATTGAAATATCTCTGATGACTCATATTCATCTCATACATGTAAAGCATTTTCGTCTTCGTGTGTGCTGTTCATAGCTACCTTGTCTTCTCTATGAATGAAGAAGCAGAGTCATTGTCTTCCTCCATAATAAAAGTTGATGTATATGATCTTTTTTTTTGGGGTGTGATTATACAGATAGGTAGTAAAACTTGAAAATTATGGAAAAGAAATTGAAAACAGGAAAACATGACTTAAAAATTAAGGCCAGGCCACAAACATTCTAGCTAAGAGTATATCATCTATATCACTGAAATTCACATTCTATCACATAAGAAGTCCTGTGACATGAATGAAGTTTTTTTTGTTTGTATGAAAATAGTTGAATATTACTAGTATATTTATAGACATCTAAGTGACATAGTGTACTCATAAGTGCTATCTGTCTTTTTTTGTTTTAACAGAATCAGTAGAACATTTGTACAAGTGGTACAAAGAGGTATGCACCAAACCCCATAATGACAAGAGAAGCTACTCCAACATTGACCAAAGATGTGTCATAAATATGACTCCCTTCTTCCTCCTGTCCTCTTCCTTGTGTTGTTGCAGGAGTATCCATCTTCTCCCTCTCTTCACCTCCCTTGGTTAAGTCTTCCTTCACATCTGAATCTACCCTTCTTGGTTCCATGACTTCAGGTTTGCCTTTCGGGTCCCTTGTTTCTTTGACTAAACCGGCATCTTCTACCTCCTTTTCTTTCACTCTCTCTTGAATCTCTCCTTCACTTACCTTGTATCCAACCATCTTCTCATCCTTCTTATCATGCTTGCTTATCAAGTTTTCATTAACTTCATGTGTTATTCTTTCAACTCCCTCTTTTGTTCTTCTTGCCTCATCACCAACCGCTGGTTTTGTGGGGTTCTTCTCTTTATTCTCTCCCAAGCCAATCTTTCCTTCCTCTTTCAGCTTCTGACCTATTCCACCATCTCTTTTTCTCTCTACTTTTTCTTTAGAATGTACCTTAGGTTCCAAGCTACCACCAATGATTGGCGTTCTTGTACTTCCTTCCTCCTTCACCTTCTGTACAGTCTTTTTCAAGCTACCATCAAAGGTCGGTGTACTTCTCGCCTCCTCCTCCTTCTTCACCTCCTGTACAGTCTTTTGTTGACCTATTTGAGCAGCCACTTTCTCTTGTTTCATACCCGAGCTAGGCCAGCTAGGCTTGGCTTCTCCCTCTTTCACTTTCTCTTTATCAGCCGCTGGCACTGCTCTCTTACCCGAGCTAGGGCTAGCTTCTTTGCTCGCCATTGTAACAGCGTTCTCTTGACTTGTTCCCACTTGTTTCTTTCGTCCCAAGCTACTGCCACTGAGACCAGTCTCTCTATTTTCCTCATTATCAGTCTTCCCCTGATCATTACCTACCTTTTCTGTTTTCTCACCTTCCACCACCGTAGGAAACTCCATCGTCAATAGTCCATGTATGAAGGAGGTGTTCAGTTTCGTCATATCGAACGAATCGGGAACACGGTAGACTTCATTGAAACGAGCCTTAGTCTGAGTAGAGAGTGGTCGCTGGCCTTGAATGTAGATAGTCTGTGTGCTCACATCCTTCTTGATTTCTATTTGGTCTCTATAAAACCCTGTCCATTACAAGAAACTTACATGATTCTTGTCAACTAAAGATTTGGTCTCAAAAACATAAAATAAAAACCACGAGTCAGTGGTCGGGTGGTATACATCGCGTTCCAAGATTTTTAAGGGATCTGAATTCAAATCCGTTGCAACTCAGATTACCATGACTTGTGACTACGTGGATATGAGCTAATGATTTTTGCCCATTATAATGTCCGGAGAGAAGGTGTATCCGTGGGCTACACCTCCTTTTGAAGATTAGTCCGGACCGAAGCCCGGAATACCCCAGGTTAAAAAAACATAAAATAAAGAAGAGAAAATGGACCAGGAAGATTGACGTAGAGGATAATGGATGATCCGGAGTTGTTCCATTGAGCTCTTGGCTTGAAGTTGCTCACCGTTGGAGCCAACGGTGGCGGGTGACGGCCACCGCCAGGCCTTTGCCTCCTCAACATTGACAAGTCTGTATTTATATAATATCAGAGCAAGTTTTTGAAATAATTAATCAAACTGTGGTGAAATACAAACTTTTTAATGTGTTTGAAGGATATAGCTATGAGATACTTATAGGTAATGGGAGGTCTTAAGGTTTTAAGATTAAGGTTTGGGTTTAGGATCACGTTAGGGTATTGACTTTGTCTCTTTCCTGGTCCAAAGGTCTCTATACCATTTTTAAACGGTTTCTTGCAGTAGAAGGAAAGCATATAAGCTTTAACTCATCTTTCCAAGAATGTGAAGAAGACGCGCGTAAAAGGTGTCGTCGTTTAACAAAATACATTATTAACTTAGTAGCTGTAGGGCCTATTATGTCTTCTAAAAGCCCAGCCCACTAAGTATCACCGTACTTAGATGGATTTGTGGTATTACCGAAAGCCAAATCTTTTAAAAGCCGGACCAAACAGGACCAAACAGGACCAAACATCAACTCAGTATAAACTAATTGATTGGTTGGATCAGTTCAACTGATCTAACCGAATTTTCAATTTTTTTTATATATATTCAAATATCTATACTATATAGATTTATAAAATAATTCTACATATAATATATTCTTTTTATTAACTAGAAAATTATAATTATAAATTTAACTATATATACAGTAAACTTGTTCCAAGGTGGTGGGAGCTTCTCACTGGGCAGCACTGGAGGCGGTGACAAGTCAGGCCGCAGAATTATAATGCTCAGGTTTATAGAGTTGTGGGAACGTTTGTAATTTTCAGAAAATATTGGAGTCTGTAAGAGTAGCTACTAGCTTGAGAAGTAAGAACTATGATCTGGGGGTTATAATGTCAGGTTTATAAAGTCTCTCTTTAGTATTGTTTTGAGGAATACTTTAAAATAGATTTAAAAGAAAATTGTCACAGAAATAGTAAAAATAACCAAAACAAAGTTTATTAAATGATATAATTATATATTTATACATTTTAAATTAATTAATTTAAAATTAAATTTAAAGTTACGGAACGAAATTTAATGGTGAAATTTAAAATTTTAAAAATAATAAAAGAAATAATTTTTTTAAAAAAATATATATATTTTGATCTTTTTTTCGTTGTGATATATCACAAAAATTTGCAACTGTGATCCTAAAAGGCCAACAAACTCTTAATGAGCTAACAAATATTTAATGGGCCTCTCACTGCTTCGAGTCTCCGTCTAGACTCTGTTTCTCTCTCTCTCTCTATCTCTCTCTCTCTTTGCTCTGTTCTCTCTGCATCGATGGAGCAACCACTAGATCGGAGCAGACGACCATGGAGATTCTCCACCTTCGTCTACTCTTCTTCGATCTTATTCCTTCTCCTCTCTATACTCATCCTCTCCTTCACCACGACGGATCTCTACAAAACCCAACGTCTCAGATTCACCTACACCTATCTTCAATCTCTCTTCTCCAAATCCAAATCTGAATCTCCAAACCCATCGTCTTCACCGTCCCACTGCGTATTATGGATGGCTCCTTTCCTCTCAAGCGGTGGTTACAGCTCAGAAGCTTGGTCTTACATCTTATCACTCCACCACAATCTCAAAAACCCTAACTTTCGAATCACAATCGAGCATCACGGCGATCTACAATCAATAGAGTTCTGGAACGGTTTAGCCAAAGAGACGAAAGAGCTCGCAATCGAAATGCACAGTACAGAGTGTAGACCCAACGAGACGATAGTCGTTTGCCATAGCGAGCCTGGTGCTTGGTACCCACCCTTGTTCGAGACGCTTCCTTGTCCTCCTTATGGTTACGGAGACTTTGTGGCTGTGATTGGTAGAACAATGTTTGAGACTGATAGAGTCAATACAGAGCATGTGAAGCGTTGTAACAAGATGGATCGTGTTTGGGTTCCTACTGAGTTTCATGTATCATCCTTTGTGCAAAGTGGTGTTGATTCGTCTAAGGTTGTTAAGATTGTGCAGCCTGTTGATGTTGAGTTCTTTGATCCTGTAAAGTATGAGCCTTTGGATTTGGTCAAGATTGGGGATTTGGTTTTGGGTTCTGGTGTTAGGGGTTTAGGTTTAGGGTTTGTGTTCTTGAGTGTGTTTAAGTGGGAGCAGAGGAAAGGTTGGGATGTGTTGTTGAAAGCTTACTTAAGAGAGTTCTCTGGTGAAGACAATGTTGCTCTGTTCTTGTTGACAAACCCATATCATTCAGATAGAGATTTCGGGAACAAGATTGTGGATTTTGTGAAAGAGTTGAATCTAGAAGAGGGTCAAGATGGTTACCCTTGTGTTTATGTGATTGATAAACACATAGCTCAAGTTGATTTGCCTCGGTTGTACAAAGCGGCTGATGCGTTTGTGTTGCCTTCGAGGGGAGAAGGATGGGGACGGCCGATAGTGGAAGCTATGGCGATGTCTTTGCCTGTGATTGCAACGAATTGGTCAGGACCGACGGAGTATCTGACAGAAGAGAATGGTTACCCGTTGGTGGTTGAGGATATGAGTGAAGTGAAGGAAGGTCCTTTTGAAGGGCATCAATGGGCAGAACCATCTGTGGGTAAGCTTAGGGTACTAATGAGGCGTGTGATGAGTAACCCTGATGAAGCTAAGGTTAAAGGGGAGCGTGGAAGAGAGGATATGGTAAAGAAGTTTGCTCCTGAGGTTGTGGCTAAGGTTGTTGCGGATGAAATCAAAAGAATCTTTGAAGAGTAAATAAGAACATGACAGGATGTCACACTTTGGTTTAGATCAAATAAGAGAACAATGGTTGTATTTTTCTCTATGGAGGATTATTCAAGAGCCAAACATACTGTACATTAAGAACAACTTGTTCTCGAGTTTGTGTTTCTTAACACTGGAGATGTGGTAGAATTGTATTTTCCATTGGGAGTAATGAATCAATCAAGCACCAGTGGTCTAGTGGTAGAATAGTACCCTGCCACGGTACAGACCCGGGTTCGATTACCGGCTGGTGCATTTGTTTTGTTTCTGATTTTGCACGTAAAACGTTTTTTTAGCTTCAAACCAAAAAAGCCAACAAATCTTGATTAAAAGAAAGCTTTTACGGTTCTGATTGGAGGTAAGTGTGCCAAGTGTTTGTAACGACCCCATTATCTTAGTGGGTTTGGTTTGCTCCACTTATCAATGATTTCCACTAAACCTATGACATCTACTTATAATAATTTGATCGTGTGTCTTATCAACAAAGAAAAAGAAAAGCATTAATCATTTTTTTTTATTCATGAGGACCAGCCACCTCTATCACTCATGACCTTTATCTCCCTCATTCCTTTTTCACTGGCCATTCTTCTTATTTTATGTTGCTGGTCAGCTCCTCTTGTTTACGCCACCAACCGTGATGCACCATCTCTCTTTCTCCAATCATATCTCTCTTCCCCCCACCTTCTTCTTTCCTCCAGTTGTGCTCTCCATCTTCATTCCATTTTCTTCTGCCCATCTTGTCCTCTCTCATGAGTGTTGAGCGGAGCCTTGTAGTGTTTGTGTCTCCGAGGATCACCACCGCTTCATCCCGCGAGCCAGAGCCACCACGTCTCACCGCCACCGGCATGGATCAACACCACCACCAGCCGTGAATCACCAGAGACGAAGCATGTAACGCCATAGCTCGTGATCCACCATTACGGTTGCAAGCCGAGAAGGTTATGACCTCTTTTTGTGGTTTCTTGCCTCATAGGTTATCTCTGTAACATTGAAACCTAAGTCTAATATAATTTCTTTGATTTGTTTATTGTATGTGTTTGTCCTATTATGTCATGCGTGAGTGCTGCCATCGATGTATCACCACCACTCGTCTTTTATCACGTCTCAGCCTATAACCAAGATCCATGATTCCATTATGTCACCTTTCTCATATTGTTATGATCGCTTGTATCTTGGTTCGTATTTTTCGGTTAACCTCATACCGATTCCGGATCAACTTCAACCCGTGGCAAAGGTGAGGGTCTATTCCGTAAATCCCGAACCAGTATTAGAATTCTTCCTATGGTCGTTTAGTTTCGAAACATGTTCCGTCTGATTGAAATCGAGTCTTGCGTGGTAGTTAGTTCATTCATTGCGAACCGGAACTAGGGGTCTAGAGGATTCAACTATTGATATGATTGGGTGATGTTAAGCGATGGTACATATATATATATACGTATTTAGAGATATATTAGTAGGGACTATGTGATGAGGGCGGAGTACAGAGACGTAATTCTGTACTATCGCCGCATATCGGTGGGCGGGGGTGCAGAGACGTAATTCTGCACTATCGACGCATATCAGTGGGCGGGGGTTCGGAGACATCCGGGCTATCGACGCATATTGAGGGGCGGGGGTCCAAAGACGTTTGGGCTATCGACGCATATTTGTTTGGAGCGCCATGCAGAGACGTTTGCATTTGACGCATATGGTACGAGTGCGGGGGTCCAGAGATGTCTGGGTTATCGACGCATATAGAGATATTTGAGGTATATCCGTAGAGGAGAATGCGGGGCGTATGGCTTATCTATGTGCTATCATAGCATTGGTTGTTTCGTGTGATGTCTTAGACATCGTGTTTGTTCATGTTAGTGTTAAACTTCCATAGTGGGAGTTCTTTTACCCAAGTCAGTGGTTTGCGTGTCTAGCATCCCATACCTCACTGAGTGACTCCCCTGTTGCTCACCCCTCCTTTCTTTTCCCCTTTCAGGTGATACTGACGATCAGGGTTGATCATATCGGCGGGTGCTTTTGGGACTATTTTCTTCGTTGTGTTTCAGACTTATTTTATAATATTACCGACTTTATTCGAGTTTGTGTATTATTTGGATTTATGAAATTTGGATTTTTATGTATAATTATTATGTTGGTATTTCAGAAAATTAATAATATTATTATATTATTACGTGAGATGCGGGTCTCACAGTGTTGTTTCTGTAAGATGGTATGTAGGTCCCGTAGCAAGTGAGGCATTGATCTTTAGTTTGTTTGCAGCCGTTTGACCCGCAGAGAACTGGAGTGTAGGTGGTTGAGTACCGAAAGGTTGAGCCTCTAAGGCCTACGGCTAGGTTAACCACAAGCGTGGTTTGTGGACAGTCATGTTTATTAATATTAGGAGGTTCAAAATCGAAGTCCGTAAACTTTTTGGTCCCAAAACCCAGGTATGTAATATTAGTTTCGTTTTATTAGTCACTCAAACTGTGAACTTAAACTGTGAACTTCTGATTTAATGGTCATAGTGATAATGACTTGTGGTAAACTGACGGTAAGTTGGTGTAGTAATTACCGGTTTTGATGTCTTTAAAGACTGGAAGTACAAAAGCATGATCAGGCTTTTGCTTTGAACTTGGCTTAGGCTTCTGGTTTTTAAAGATGTAGTGGTTGCTACTAAAATGAAGATGATGTTTAGAAAAATAATTAGGTTTTAAAATTAGGCTTTTGCTTTGGAAAATTAGGCTTTTGCTTTGGACTTGGCTTGGCTCATTAGACATTTTGTGGAGTACCAGTTGTAGTATTATTGACTTATTATACTTTCTTTATTTCAAAATAATTAGGTTTTAAAAATTTTGAACATCAATTAATAAATTACAATTTTTTATTCATTTTATCTCGTTTATATAACTAATACAAACAATAAAAGTTATATTGTAAAATATAAGTGATCATAAACATTAAATTGCATTTATACATAAAATTTTAAAAACATTATGTAAAATAAAATATTTTTTAAAAAACACCACTAAACTAAAACCAAGGGAGTATTAGATGTAGTATGTAATATTTATAGATAAGTTATCGACGATAATTCCTGACTGGGAAGCGTAATGAATGAATTATTGATATGGTATTAAAGATACTAAATGTGATAAAATAATAAAATATGTCAACTACTGAATACGCCTAAATTCAAAGACTCCTTGGCCCTTTGGACCCATAATGAATGCATGTTGGCGCCACATTAAGTAGTGTTATTTGTATTAATAATTAAAGTATACAGGAAGATGTTTTTCTTAATAGGGGAGAGTATATGAATGAATAATTGATATGGTATTTAAGAGTATGGCTTTGAATGGTAACCAAGGGAACAATGAGGAACACTAAGTTCCTTAACATTCCTTAAAAGAATTACCATTCATGAGGAATCGTTTTTCGTTTTCATTCCTTCTCGTTCCTTTTTTCGTAGAGAATTATAGAACAGATTTGTTCCTTGTTAATTTTGATAAGGAATCAGCATTCCTCATCATTCCACAAATTTTATTCCTACTCATTTTTTCCTATTCATTCCTAATGTTTTTATTATGGTTACCAGTCACACCCTATGTATATAAAGTTATAGAACGTGACAAACTCATACTAAAAGTTAAATAAAGATCATTAGTTAGAGTGTCCACATTAACTCAAAAAAATCAACCAATCATAATAGTAGATCATGCAATATCATTTATTAATCATAATTTACATTACCCACAAAAATCATTAAAAAGATTTACAATGTTAATTAAACTTTTTTTCTTCCTTTAAATTGAATGAGTATCTCTTTGTTATCTTCTAAACGTTTTTTAGTTTGGCTAATTTTTGGTTTTAGTTCTTTTTTTTTTCAGTAACAAATATTCAATTCCTTATTATGAGAATTAAGTTGCAACTCAAAATTCTGAAGATGTCTTTCTATTTCTTTTATGAGAAACCCATCCATCAAGGTGATTTGTCTTCCCAAAATTCCAAAGAAACCAGAGATGAATAGTCTTTCGAAGTTTCTTAGGTCAAACACTGTTACACATGTATTCAGTTACTTAGTAATTTAAGTTTCTTACTCATTATACACTATTTGTAAGGTTTATACTCATGTATCAATATGTAGGTAATATCAGTGCGATTCCGACGATCCCAGTTTGACAATGCTAAAATCATGAAGAATCAAAGCACTCAAATGTTCAGCTATAGAGGTGCAAGCCAAAGAGTTGTTTCTTGCTTCACGACTGTATATCTAAAGAAATCTAACGAGGGTTTTTGTTCGTGCTACGCGAAGGTGTTTGTCCAGCTATAGAAGGTGCAAATAAATAAATATAGTCTTGCTTATTTATTTTGGAGTAATGTTAGGTAGTGGAACATAACATAGCCAGAAGAAAACATTAACCCAAGGCTTGGATATGTAATTATATAGACATTCACTTTGTTGTTTTTTGAACAATTGTAAGAGACAAGAAAACGTCTGGTGAATGCTGCACTTGAAGAATAAAAAATATTTGTTGGCATGTTTTGATCATGCTAATGTCGTAGTCGTAAAAGAACAAAAGGATTTTACAGTTTATAGATTGTCAATTTGTTTGAATGTTTCCTGATTTATATTCCTATGCTGAATTTGATTATTTCTAAGAAAAAAACTAAATAAAATCTCTCATCAGCTAAGCAACCCAAATATAATAATAGTTTTTTGGTTATTACCGAAAAACCAAAAACTTCAAGCATTTTAACCGAACAAACCAATTTTTTTTATAGTGATAGTAATATTTGAGTAGATTAAAAACCAAAGAACCAATCTAAAACCGAACAGATATCAAAAATTAACAAATCTAATGTCCTTTTATCTTAAAGATTAACAAAATTAATAATTTTCTCTTGTGCAAGGCGAAGATTATTACATAATGTATATTATAAGATATACTCAAAATTAATCATATACATAGGTGTGCATACTTTTAGACAATGCATACAATGACACATATATAAGGAAATCATTTGAAATTTATATTTCATACTAAAATAAATTTTATTAGAAACTTTAAAATATAAATGAATAATATTACTCTCTATGAGTATTAAAGAAAAGCCATTTGACAATTTTGACACAAATATTAAAAATAATTGAAATGTATCTATCTCTTATAATTACAACTGTTTTAGTAATAATATTTGACAAAAATATTTATAAAACTAATTCATTTTATAATTAATATTACATTTTAAATAATTATGAATTAAATTGAATTTTAAAGTGAGATCTTTTGTGTAACAAAAAAATATTAAAATGTCATTATTTTTTAAACAAAACGAGCAATAGTTTAAAGTAGTAATTTTCTAAAGTAAAATAATTAGCTTTTATCTATAAAAATTCAAACATTGTCATATTATATTTCTTATATAATTAGAACTAAACCTATACACATTACTTAAAATATTATACCTATACACATTACTAAAAATATTATAAAAGTTAATGAAAAATCAGCATACAAAAACCAATACTACGTCATCCCAAATAAGAAGTAAACAAAATCTCAACAAAAAAAAAAATAACAACTCCAACCTACTTTTACTATCTTTATTGTTTTACTCGTGTTACTATAATAAAATTTTGATTCTATAAATGCAAAATGATTTTAAAATAATTATTACTTTGTGGTTTGTTAAACAAATGATATTGATTTATAATTAGATAAAATATAAATAATTTAAAAACATTTATATTAATAAATTTAAAGAAAATTATCCGTGCATAGCTCAGAAAATGGATCTAGTATAAATAATAGTATAACTACATATGCCAGAGAGGAGACTGCAGTGAATGATCGTTGGCATGCCTTGGAAGCATAGCTCAACGCAACTCTTTTGCCAAGAATCAGTTGCAACTTGCAAGAAAATATGCATATTTATATCTCCTTACCCAGAAATGAAATTTAACATTTCATGCATCTTATAGAAATATTTTATGTTTATGAAATTTTTTGAATACTTGCGTTGATTGTTAATATCTAACACTTTTAACTATAACCAATAAAGTTTCAATCCCTCCAAATTTCTTTTTGTAAACCACAGTACGTAGTAGTAAAAGTTATTATAATAGTATTTGTATTGTTTGTGATTTTGCAACGTCAAACATTTTCTGAAACGAGATAAGAAAAACACATTATGAAATTAAAATGAACAAACAATAGTAAAAGTTCATCGACCAACAGATTCCTTTGGAGGAGATTATTTTGTTGACTTCTTATTTATAATATGGCATTAGGGCCGGAAATAAAAAGATAACGATGGAGCTTAATAGTAAGTCATCTTTGTGGACTACATGATGTGTTGTGAAGCAAAAGCGAAGAAGTGAAAGAGAACTTGGAGGCATCAAGATCAAACTCAACTAGATTATCTTCCATTTGATATCCTCCAATCTCAATTGGAATTTGCGTAAACTCTCCAGCATCCACAAACGCTAAACACTGAACAGTCTTCCTCACCTTCACAAGCGAGTTTGGTCCGTAGATATCCCACTTGACTCCTCCTCCCAAGACCAAACTAATCACCGGAGTCTCTTTTCCCAACAAAGACTTTCCCCCAAAACTTTTGTAGCTAAAGCAATCACTGAACGGATACATGGCTTTTCGCTTCTTGGCTTTCCCAGCGAATGCTTCAACAAGAGCTTTGTAAATGGAAGTGTTCAAGAGAGTGTAAGGGATTATGTTGCTGATCTTTGTGCCTCCTTCACGACTGGTCTTGTTAAAAGTCAACATATCATGATTAAAAGAGAGTTTCTTTCCATTGACTTCGATAGATTTAACATCTATGTAATAGTTATCCTCCCCACGGTTTCTTGTCTCTGGGATTGAGACAAGAGGAGTGGAAACCAATAAATCCCTGACATCTTTGCGGTTCGGCGGCAGCAAATATGGACCACCACCGATGCAAACTGCCCCGGAAGAATTATTTCCGGGCTTAGAAGGTAAACAAAGAGCGACTTTGAAGGGAATCTTGTAAGAAGATACCAGGGCATTAACAAAAGATGTTGAGCTATTACCGAGTCCGAGAATGCCCTGAGTACCATAGGGAAGCCCGGCCACGACCTCTGACGCGGACATGCAAGCGAGAGGCAGCCTCGCTGATGGTGACATGTAGCTTAGGACAACATCGTCTTTAACTAGAGAAGCTTGGACTAAGTTGTAGGTCATTTGGGTTTGGAGGTAAGTGTTACAAGTGTCGTTTCTGCAAGATGGTCCGTAGGGGCCCATGCAAGTGGAGCATTCATCTTTAGCTTGTTCGCAGCCTTTGGACCCGCATAGAATAGGGGTGTAGGTGGTCGAGTTATACCCGATCTCGTAGCACTGGAACCATAAGGCGGAGCCTCTAACGTCCACAGCTACGTTAACCACAAGGGATGGCTTACCGATGGTCACGTTGGTGTAGTAGATACCGGTTTGGGTGTCTTTAAAGACCGGAAGTACAAAGGCATGAGGCTTTTGCTTTGGTCTTGGCTTAGACTTTGGGCTGTGTTCAGTCAAAGATGTGGTGGTTGCTACTAAAATGAAGAAGAGGTTTAGAAAAATGAAGAGACGAGCCATTTTGCTGGTAAAGAAAGGTTGTGATGTTATTTCTCTACAACTCATTAGACATTTATAGAGAGTACATGTTTTAGTATTATTGACATTGATTAGTATTTAAAATCAAGATATTTCCCGGAATGGCAAGCGTAAATATAAATAATTGATATGATATTAAAGAAAAATAAACATATGGTATTAAAGAAAAATAAACGAAGTTATTAAACGTGACAAAATTAGAATTGGTCAAGAAAGTTCAACATATCAGACAAGTGAATACGTAAAGTCAAAGGTTCGTTAGGCACTTTGGATAACTGGATCCATAATGCATGTTGCGCGCACATGTAGTAGTGTTATTGTATTAATAATTACACTCGAAGATGTTTCTAGGAAGAAGAGTATATGAAACAATAATTGATATGGTGATTACGAGATAAAAATATATAGAACGTGGCAAACTCATTTATATTAAAATAAAAATTACACGGGCCATTGAGTGAATGATTCGTTGGCATGAGTTCGAATGGCTCACCGCAACTATGTAGAGTCATTTGCACAAAATATGCATATTTTTATTTCCTTAACAAAAATATGAAATTTAATATTCCATGCATTTTCAAAAATATTTTAATATTTTAGGTTTATGATTTTTTTTCAGTAACGTTGGTTGTTATTATCTAAAACTAACTATAGCCAATACATTT
>CAJHQP010007134.1:0-33948 GCA_905132765.1 Moricandia arvensis
CCGCGTTATCTTTCCCTAATCTTAACCTGATCTTAAAATCAGGAGGTGAGTTTATTCCCTCACAATTTCATCATCTCGTTCTTAAAGTTTTCACAGATCTCTTGGACATCAAACCGACGAAAAAGCCTCCTTTGATCAGCTTCATCTTTAGACGTTTTGAACTGCTCCTTGCACCTCCTGTTTGGCATCTTATGTGGTCTTCTTAAGTTTGGGCTTTTCTTCACAGTAACAAAATCATCAAAAATATTCAACAAATTTTGAGATCAAGTTTGAGAAATAGCTTGTCGTTTGGATGTTTCTTTGCCACTTTTCTTGTGAAGACCAAACATCTTTATCCTGAAAATTACTAAACACAAAAGGTTAGCAGATAAAAATCCTCACTCTCTCAAGTGTTTAATCTCACTCACTCAAGTGTTTCACTCAGAATTTGGATAGTCACTCAAGAGTTTCTTCTCAAAGTTCTAAGAAAGACAAACCAAGTTTCCCAATGGGTTTTCCAAGCAAACAAACAATGAGATGAGATAGGAAGATAAGAAATTTGGGTTTTGGAATCCGCTTTAACCTCCTCAAAGGCCGGATTTCTCCTCGGCCAGCAGGCTTTCTTTTCCACCACCAAACCACAATCAAACTTTTCGATTTTTTTTTAACTCTTTTTTTTTCTTTTGATCTTTCTCTTTTCTTTTTTTTTCTTTTTTTTTAATATGGTGGATGGTAATGAGGGGCCCAAATTCAAGATAGAAAGAAGAAGAAGTGTTTGAAGAAATTTAAATGGAAGATGAGAAGAATGGATAGATGATACCGATTGAGTGGCTCTGATACCACTTGATACGTCCTAGATTCGGAAAGGATCACTCAAACGGTTCGAAGGATATGAACTCGCCAAGAAGGGAGAACTGATGGGTTGAATGGTGACACAAAAGGGTTTCGGATGGCCCGATGATACTACCAGAGATTCGTCGTTGCTTGATGTGACGCACAAGTCCAATGAACGAAGGTTTGTTTACTCGGAGATAATCTCACCAAGAAACAGAAATGTTCTAAACAAAGAAAAAAGAGATAAACTCAAATAAAATAAGAAAATTTATTACTTTGTTTCTGTAGAAAGATTACATATTTATAGTAGCAAAGGCATATGAAAAGACTAAGAATTTTGTGGAAAAACATGCATAGAAAAATGCAAACAAAGACTTGACTAAAGTATTGTTTTGACTGAAACTTTGACTACCTCTTGATATAGCCACGACCAGGACTTTGAAAAGTGAAGAATATGCTCCTGATATGGGCCAAAACATGTCCCTTTGAGGCCTCGTCGAAATCCATTTTTTCCCTTAGCTAATATTTTATCGGTTTCTCCATTTGGCCCAAACAAGTCCGTTTTTGAATATTTTCGAAACCATCAAGCCCAATGCTTTTTTGGACATTTGAATCATGAATAATATCTTTTGCCATGATTGAATTGGTCGTTGGTCCATCAGAAATAAGGTTAGCCATTTTCAGTTTCTCGGGTGGTCGTACAAGCTCGGAAGATCGAACTAGCTCGCCCAGCTCGTCCAAATGAGTGTCAATCCAGCTCAGCTCGTATAGGAAAGTGTAATTCCAGATAACTTGAGTATTCAGCTCATCTAAGATAGTGTCAATTAGCTCATCCAGCTCCAAGGCAGTGTCGGTCCAGCTCACATGAATGCGCACATGTCTGAATTTGCGAGAACTGAAGATCACCTGGTTTGTAAATGACATAACTCCCACATCTGAACTTCTTTTGATCTGATTCTTCTTCAAGGATCTCCATAATTGAGTTGAGAACATTCTCCAATTGATTTCATGCGTAGAAGCCTCGTGGTTTGAAAGATATAAGTCAAACAATGAGCATATATCTTTACTGCTTCCCATGATCAAACCATGCATGTTTGTTTTGCCCGGTGTCGTATCCAAGGGCGCATCATTAAATCCGAGGAAACAAAAAGTGGAAAAGCTTCTCCAAACAATGTCGTCACAATGGGGCTTACAAGACAGGATTACTGCAAATGATCTTGGGAATGGAAAGTTTCTCTTTAACTTCAGCTCTGAGGAGGATCTTAACTCTGTCCTTCGACAGGGTCCTTTCCATTTTAACTTCTGTATGTTTGTACTGGTCAGATGGGAGCCCATAGTCCATGATGACTATCCTTGGGTGATTCCATTTTGGATCCAACTGGTAGGCTTTCCCCTGCATCTCTGGACAGACAGAAACTTGAGAAATATTGGTGGGCGAATTGGCCATGTGGATACTCTGGAGCTATCTGAGGGTCGTATGCTCATACAGATAGACTCGCGCCGGCCATTAAAATTCTCAAGGAAAGTTCAATCTCCACAGGGAGATGAAGTCACCATTGAGATCAAATACGATATGTTGTTTAAGCATTGCACTATCTGTGGGCTTCTCTCTCATGAGAAAGGATATTGCCCTACTACTACTATCCATACTAGACTCCAGCAACCGAGTGAACGTTCTGATGTTTTCTCTAGGGTCCAGAGGACGGATCAGGCTCATGGTGAGATGAGACTAGACAGACATCGTGCTGGTGAGCGTCCTTATGTGGGTCAATCTAGATCCAGAGGTAGCTTTGATACACGAGGTGTGGAACGTTCAGCAAGAGTGTCAAGGAATCGTCAGGACTACTACCGAAACAGAAATGGAGGTGGTCGATATGAACCATATCATCGCAAGCCAGAGTAGAGGTGGAGAGCCAAATCTCCAACAAACCTGATAAGTGAGAATGATAGGATGCGCTTTGCAAGAGAGAAGGGCTCTGAGGACCTTCGTGAGGGTAATATTCGACCGCTAGATATTGTTCCCTATGAACAAATATCTGAGAACATTGAGTTTCCGGAGGCTGAACAACAAAGGAGTGATGAAGGTCACCAAAGGAAGATGTTAGCAAGTAAGATTGTCACCCCATCAGCAGGAGACAATCCCATGGAGTGTAATGTAACCACCCGTTCTAAGGGAGCAGCTAGATCACTCACTTTCTCTCCTTCCCGTGTGACTGAGATCAAGGAGGATCAGATTATTGGAGCTCTGGATGGGATGGAGTTGGATGAGCAAGATGACTGCATGGAGGGTTTTATACCAAGTGAGGATGATCTGCTAGGAGAGGAGCTCAGAGAATCTGAAACTAAGTGGCCATAACCACTCTTTGTTGTGGAAAGGAGATCAAAATCAGTAAAGAAGACAAAATATGGCGTCAAGAGGAATGCTCCATTGAGCTTCCCAAGTAAGAAACTAGAGTTCCTTCGTCAGAGATCTCCAAGCAAACGATCAAAGTCTCTGGGATCAAGTTCGACTAGTGGTGCTGGTAGATCGGGGCGACACAGCACAAAGAGGATGAGAGATAGGTAGGAGAAAAAAGAGGATGTGATGAGGCCTAAAAACTCATCCAATATGGAGTCATGAAGACGCTCAGTTGGAACTGTAGAGGGATCGGGAAAAACCTCACAGTTCGACGCCTTAAGGAGATGTGTCAGAAGCATCGCCCAGGACTAGTGTTCCTATCAGAGACGAAGAATAATAGGTCTTTGTTGCAAAACATCCAGACCGACTTAGGATTTGATCGTTTGTTTACCATGGAGCCTCTTGGCCTTAGCGGTGGTTTAGCTTTATTTTCATTAGAAGAATTTCAAATTAATGTTTTGTTTTTGATTAACAGAATGATTGATGTTGAGGCAATCATTAATGAAATAAAAGTCTATATGACATTTGTTTATGGTGACCCTGTACTAGAACAAAGAGAACAAGTATGCGTCTTACGCGTTTCTCAACAACAAGATCAGGACATTGGTTTATGATAGGTGACTTTAATGAAATAACTTGCCATGATGAAAAAGTGGGTGGAAGGTCTCGTTCGGATAGTTCTTTCTTGCCGTTTAAACAAATGCTTAATGATTGTGGAATGCTGGAATTTCCTTGTTCCAGAAATATGTTATCATGGGTTGGAAAAAGGGCAGGAGGGTCTACAGTTCGATGCCGATTGGACAGGGCTGTAAGCAATGAGGATTGGCATGATAAATTTCCACATTCTGCAGTTAGCTATATGAGGCTGTGGGGATCAGATCATCGTCCGGTTCTAGCAAATATCCTTTCCAAGCCAGTAAGAAAATCAAGATCGTTCAAATTTGATAAGAGGTGGATTGATAAAGAGGAAGTTCGACAAGTTATTTTAGATGGATGGAAGTCACCAGATCTCTCCCCTAATGCAGATATCATGGAACATACTTCAAGTTGTCGTAAGGCTCTTGGGTTATGGAGGAGGCAGAATGATCTAAATTCTGGGAAACAGATAGAGGAGCTAAAAGAAAAGGTTGAGGGCCTTTACTTGAATGATGAAGCCACAAATGCAGAGATAGCGGCAGCCTTGAAGGAACTGTCTGACTCTCTTAAGGCGGAAGAAATGTTTTGGAAACAGAAGAGTAGGAATTTTTGGCTTCAAGAAGGGGATCGAAATACACAATTTTTCCACTCGGTAACAAAACAGCGGAGAGCAAGGAACAAGATCACCCAACTCCTGGATCCTAATGGAAATGTTGTGGAAGATGAGGATGGCTTAGTGGCTATTGCTACTACCTACTTTAGAGAGTTGTTTGAGACATCTAATCCGGAAAATATTGATGAAGCTCTTGCGGAGGTTTCGGCAAAGGTTACAGGGGCAGACAATGAGATGTTTTCAGGGCCGGTTTCGGAATGGGAGGTTAAATCAGCTCTATTCGCGATGCATCCTGAGAAAGCTCCCGGTCCAGATGGAATGACGGCGCTTTTTTATCAGAAATTCTGGGATATCGTGAAGGATGATCTGACCCTTATGGTCAATCAGTTTCTTTTTGAAGGAACAATGGCGAATGGGCTTAACGACACAAATATCTGTCTTATCCCTAAGGTAAACAAACCAAATGAGATGGATAAGTTTAGGCCCATCAGTCTTTGTAATGTTAGTTACAAGATAATCTCCAAGGTTTTATGCCAAAGATTAAAAAAAGTTCTACCATGTCTAATCTCTGAAACCCAATCAGCATTTGTGGCTGGCAGACAAATCTCGGATAATGTAATGATTGCGCAAGAGATGTTCCATGCACTGCGAACTAAACAGAACGGGCAAAATAAGAGGATGGCCATCAAAACAGATATGAGTAAGGCGTATGATCGTATGGAATGGCCTTTCATTCAAGTAGTGATGCGAAAGATGGGATTCTCAGAAACTTGGATTGGATGGATCATGCGCTGTATAAATTCGGTTCGGTATAAAGTTCTCTTAAATGGACAACCAAGGGGAAACATTATGCCGGGAAGAGGTTTACGTCAAGGAGATCCTTTGTCTCCTTTCATCTTTATTCTATGCACGGAAGCGCTCTTTAGCCTTCTTAATCATGCAGAGAATCAAGGGAAGATAACGGGAATGCGTGCAACTCGTGCGTGTCCTTTGATCTCTCACCTTCTCTTTGCTGATGACAGCCTGTTCTTTTGTAAGGCGGAGCCCCGTGAATGTGAGGAAGTAATGAAAGAGCTTAGGAAATATGGTGCGGCGTCTGGTCAATGTATCAATTTTGAGAAATCTTCTTTGCTCTTTGGCAAGAAGATAAATGCCGAAACTCGGCAGCTGATTAAGGATAAGCTAGGAATCCAAAATGAGGGAGGGATGGGATCCTACTTGGGAATTCCAGAAGATATTAGTAGATCTAAATGTAGGCTTTTTGCCTTTCTCAAGGAAAAGTTGTTACATAGAGTGAATGGATGGACGGGTAGATGGTTATCCAAAGGTGGAAAAGAGGTCCTAATCAAATCCATTCTTCTAGCTCTGCCGACATATGTGATGTCTACTTTCTTGCTACCACTAGATACTTGTGAGAAGCTTGCTAGTGCCATTGCACAGTTTTGGTGGAGCTCAAACCCACCCAAGCGAGGTATACACTGGACAAAATGGGAGAAACTTTGCAAACCAAGAAAGGAAGGAGGCCTAGGATTTCGTTTGATACATGAATTCAATTTGGTACTGTTATCAAAACAAATGTGGAGACTTGTCCAATTTCCAGATTCACTGGTGGCAAGAGTGCTAAAAGGGAGATATTATCAGACAAGTTCGCCTTTGCGTTCATTGTCGGTAACTAATCCTTCATATGTCTGGAATAGCATTTCCGCGGCACGGAGTTTATTGCTATTGGGTATTAGACAGCAAGTCCATTCTGGACATGACATTAAGGTGTGGGAAGATCCATGGATCCCGACAACCCCAGCCAGGCCAGCATTCTCCGCTGCTCCAGTACTGCATCCGAACATGAGAGTTAGTGATCTCATAAATCATGAATCGAAGGAGTGGGATATTGGATTACTTACCAATTATGTGGACGCGGAAGATGTTCCGCTCATTAGATCCCTAGCCATAAGTACGACGTATCATAGAGACTCTTTCTGCTGGAGCTTTACCCAGAATGGACAATACACGGTTAAATCAGGTTACTGGGTGGTCAGGACTCTTTTGAGGAACAATGCGGTGGGTTAGTCTTGTCAACCTAGCATCACTGAGCTTCAAGCCTTTGCTTGGAAAGTCAAAGCTCCCCTAAGATGTGTCATCTTTTATGGCAACTAATATCTGGGTACGTGGCGGTCACAAAAAAAATTAAATTACAGACATTTAAGATGTGATGACTATTGTCCAAGATGTGGGGAGCCGGAGGAATCGATTACACATGCCATATTTGAGTGTCCTCCTGCGGTACAAGCATGGGCTTCATCGTCGATACCCTCAGGTCCAAACGTGTTTCCACTGCCCAGTATCTTTGCAAGCATGGATTATCTCTTCTGGAGGAAAAACGTGAATGATGCAACGGATCAACACAGAGATCCCTTTCCTTGGATAATTTGGTATATCTGGAAGGCCCGGAATGATAAGCTCTTTAGGGGAATTGATAGAGATCCAAGGGAGCTAGTACGATATGCAGAAAGCGAATACCTGGCATGGTTTAGTGCTAATGAGATAGTTAATCAGAATGCACACATGCTTGGAAGAGAATCATCACAGACCTTATGTCTTGAAAATATCTGCATGGTGGATGGTTCTTGGACCGACACAGACCAGTATAGTGGGTGCGGCTGGGTATGGATGAGCGATAAGGGGAATACTGAGATTTTGGGAACGCGTAATCTAAGGAAGCGAGAGACAGCACTTCATTCAGAGTTGGAAGCTCTTAGATGGGCAATGGAATGTATGCTTCAACACTCTACATGCCAGAGATTCGGCACCAACTGCAAGGACGTTATCGCGATGATCTCGGAGCCCAAGGACTGGCCGCGTCTTGCAACAGAACTGGAGGCGATACAAACTCTGCTGATCTGCTTTCCTGCGTTTGAGATTCATCATATCCCAAGGAAATTTAATGGAACTGCAGATGCTCTAGCTAGGAATGCTCGTTCATTTCATAGGAACATTTGTTTTGTTCGTTGTTCTATTCCGGTCTGGCTTCCCAGACCACCTCAAGTTGAGTAATAGAATGGCCGTTTGAGGAAAAAAAAACCATTTTTCAACCAATAGAAAAATAGAATATTATATAAAGCTAATTAATTTTGTCTCGAAACTCTAAAACGATAACGAATTTTTTTCTCTAGAATGACAACTAATTCGAAACGGAGGGAGTATAAATTTGTGGGTAATAATTATTACTTATTATTATCATAATCATCTAAATTACGCAATATTGGTAGGAGGACAACACGTATGCTTTTTTTAGCTGCACAACAATAATTTTAATAAGTAATTTACAATGAAGGCAATAATTTATAATTATAAGAATTTGAAATAATAAACAAAGAATGAGACAAAGAGTTTTTTTTCTTTTCCCCAAACGGCCATTCTATTACTCAAACTTGGGTGGTCTGGGAAGTTAGACCGGAATAGAACAACCAATAAAACAGATATTTCTATGAAAAGAGCGTGCATTCTTAGCCAGTGCGTCCGCGGTTCCATTATGAGTTCTGGAATATGACAGATCTCAAAAGCTGGGAAGCAAATCAGTAATGTCTTTATCGTTTCCAATTCTGTTGCGAAGCTCAACCATTCTCACAGCTCTGCTAGCATTGCGATAATGTCCTTACAATTTGTGTCAAAACGTTGGCAGGATGAATGTTGGAGCATACATTCCATTGCCCATCTTAGAGCCTCTAATTCTGAGTGAAGTGCCGTCTCTCGCTTCCTAATGTTTCGCATCCCCATAATTTCAGTTTTCCCGGCATAGCTCTTACATTCTCAGCTGCAGCCACTATACTGATCTGTGTTGGTCCAGGAACCATCCACCATACAAATATTTTCAAGACATAAGGTTTGTGCTATCTCATCCATATGCACTTGTGGATTCTGACTAATCGCCTCATTAGCATTAAACCATGCAAGGCATTCGCTTTCCGCGTATCGTACTAGCTCCATTGGATCTCTGTCAATACCCCTGAAGAGTTTGTCATTCCGGGCCTTCCAGATATATCAGATTATCCATAGAAAAGGAGCTCTATGTGAATCATGTCCATCAAGCTCATTCTTCCGCCAGAATATATAATCCATATTAGCAAAGATACTCGGCATTGGAAAAATATTTGGTCCAGAGGGCGTCGAAGATAAAGCCCATGCTTGTAAGGCAGGAGGACACTCGAAAATGGCATGGGTTACTGATTCCTCCTGCTCCCCACACCACGGACAAAAGTCATCACATTTCATATTTCTGTAATTTAAATTCTTTTGACTGCCACGTGTCATGATATCAATTGCCATATAAGATGGCACATCTTTGGGGGCGCATTGACTTTCCAAGCAAAGGCTTGAAGGTCGGTAATACTGGGTTCACAAGTCCCGATCTCCATATCCGTTCTCATAAGCTTACGAGCCACCCAGTAGCCTGATTTAACCGTGTATTGGCCATTCTTGCTGTAGCTCCAGCAGAAAGAGTCTATGTGGTTGAATTTACTTATAACTAGGCTTCTAACAAGAGGAATGTCTTCCGAATCAACATAATTTGTCAAAACTTCAATATCCCACTCCTTTGAATCTTGATTTATCAGATCACTGACTCTCATATTCGGATGCAAGACAGGAGTAGTCGAGGAGGCCGGTCTAGCTGGCGTCGTCGGGATCCAAGGATCCTCCCACACCTTGGTTTCATGTCCAGAATGTCTCTTTTGTCTAATACCCAATAGTAGTAACTTTCGCGCCGCCGAGATACTATTCCAGACATATGCTGGACTGGTAGCCGAGATTGAACGCAAAGGCGAACTCATCTGATAGTATCTCCCTCTTACTACCCTAGCTACTAAGGAATCTATAAATTGGACTAATCGCCATAGTTGTTTCGCTAGTAAAGCCAAATTGAATTCATGTATCATACAAAATCCCAGACCACCTTCGTTTCGTGGCTTACAAAGTTTTTCCTATTTCGCCCAATGAATACCTCATTTAGGCGGATTTGAGTTCCACCAGAACTGTGCAATGGCACTAGCAAGCTTTTCAGAGGTCTCTAAGGGAAGCAAGAAAGTAGACATCACATATGTCGGAAGAGCCAATAATATAGATTTAATAAGGACCTCTTTTCCGCCTTTTGATAACCATCTACCCGTCCAACCATTCACTCTATGCATCAACTTATCCTTGAGGAAAGCAAAAAGCTTGCATTTGGATCCACTGATGTCTTCAGGTATTCCTAAATAAGATCTCATCCCACCCTCATTTTGAATTCCAAGCTTGTCTTTAATCTGCTGTCTAGCATGAGCATTTATTTTCTTGCCAAAGAGCAAGGAAGATTTCTCAAAGTTTATACATTGACCAGAGGTTTTTCCATATTTCCTAATCTCTTTCATTACTTCCTCACATTCACGGGGCTCCGCCTTACAAAAGAAAAGGTTATCATCCGCAAAGAGAAGGTGTGATGTCGAGGGACATGCGCGTGTTGCTCGCATCTCCGTTATCTTCCCTTGGTTCTCAGCATGATTAAGAAGGCTAACGAGCGCTTCCGTGCAAAGGATAAAAATGAAAGGAGACAAAGGATCTCCTTGACGTAGGCCTCTTCCTAGAACAATGTTGCCCATTGGTTGACCATTCAAAAGCACTTTGTATTTTACCGAAGTTATACATCTCATGATCCACTCAATCGAGATCTCTGAAAATCCCTTTTTTTGCATCACCGCCTGGACGAAGGGTCATTCCATACGATCATACGCTTCGCTCATGTCTGTCTTAATGGCCATCCTCTTATTTCGCCCATTTGGTTTAGTTCTCAGCGCATGAAACATCTCTTGTGCAATCATGATGTTATCAAAAATTTGTCTTCCATCAACATAAGCCGACTGTGTCTCCGAGATTAGGCCTGGTAAAACTTTCTTTAATCGTTGGCATAGGACCTTAGATATTATCTTGTAGCTAACATTACAAAGACTAATGGGTCTGAACTTAGCCATCTCATTTGGTTTATCCACCTTAGGAATAAGGCAGATATTTGTGTCATTAAGTCCATTCGCCATCGTCCCCTCGAAAAGAAATTGGTTAACCATAAGGGTTAAATCCTCCTTTACGATATCCCAATTTTTTTTGGTTGAACAGTGCTGTCATTCCGTCTGGCGCTGGAGCTTTCTCAGGATGCATCGCGAACAAAGCTAGTTTGCCCTCCCATTCCGTAACCGGTGTTGTAAGGTCCTCATTAACTAATGCAGTAATCTTTGTGGAAACCTCCGAGAGAGCCTCATCAATACTTTCTGGATTAGATGTCGTAAATAGCTCTCTAAAATAGCTGGTAACAATGGTTACTAGACCATCATCATCTTCCACTGCAATTCCATTAGAATCGAGAAGTTGGGTGATTTTGTTTCGCGCTCTCCTTTGCTTTGTTGATGAGTGAAATTTTTTTGTATTTTGGTCCCCTTCGTGAAGCCAGAACACTCTACTCTTTTGTTTACAGAATATTTCTTCCGCCTTAAGAGCGTCAGATAATTCTTTCAACGCCTCCGCGATTTCCTCAGTAGTTGCAGGCATCATCCAAGTACAGCCCCTCCACCTTTTCCTTTAGATCCTCCACCTGTTTTCCAGAATTTAAGACATTAAGCCTCCTCCATGACCCTATAGCCTTACGACAACTTGCACTGTGCTCCATGATATTTGCGTTTGGAGGGAAGTTTGGAGATTTCCAACCATCCAGTATAACTTGTCGTAATTCCGTGTTATCAATCCACCTTTTGTCGAATTTGAAAGATTTCGATTTTCTCACAGGTTTCGAAAGGAATTTACGAGAATCGAACGATGATCTGATCCCCATAGCCGCAAATAGTTTACCCATGAGTGTGGAAATTTTTCATGCCAATTCTCATTACCAACAGCTCTGTCCAATTGACATCTGACTGTAATTCTCCCTGCTCTTTTTCCAACCCAGGATAACATATTTCTAGTGCATGGGAATTCCAGCATACCACAATCGCTAAGCATTTGTTTAAAAGGTAGGAAAGAGGCATCAGAGCGAGGTCTTCCTCCCACCTTTTCATCATGACTTGTTATTTCATTAAAGTCACATATCATGAACCAAGGTCCAATTCTTGTTGTTGAGAAACGCGTAAGACGTTCCCATACTTGCTCTCTTTGTTCTAACACAGGATCACCATACACAAACGTCATATAGACTTTTATTCCATCAATGATTGCCTCAACATCAATCATTCTGTTATTTGAAAACAAAACATTAATTTGAAATTCTTCTAATGAAAATAAAGTTAAACCACCGCTTAAGCCAAGTGGCTCTACGGTAAACAAATGATCAAATCCTAAGTCGGTCTGAATGTTCTGCAACATTGACCTATTATTATTTGTCTCAGAGAGGAACACAAGTCCTGGGTGATGCTTTTGACACATCTCCTTAAGGCGTCGAACTGTGAGGTTGTTCCCAATCCCTCTACAGTTCCAGCTGATCGTTTTCATGACTCCATATTTGATGAGTTTGTAGGCCTCATCACTTCCTCTTTTTTGCATGTTTTTCTTTTGTCTTCTTCACATTGTGCCGCCCAGACTTGTCAACACTCCCAGTAGAATTTACTCCCAACGCTTTTGATCGTTTGCTTGGAGATCCCCGACGAAGGAACTCAAGTCTCTTGCTTGGAAAGCCCAAAGGGGCAGTGAGCTTGGTGCTTGATTTCCTTGCTCTGGGTGCCTTTGTACCTGATTTTGACCTCCTTTCAATGACATGTAATGGTTCTGGCCACTTGGATTCAGATTCCAAGAGCTCTTCTCCTAGTAGGTCATCATCATTTGGTTCAAAGCCCAGCATACCATCATCTTGCTCTGTCATCTCCATGTCATCCAGAGCCCCGAAATTTTGATCCTTCTTAGCATCATGCGCATGTGAGGGGGAGAAGGAGAGTGCTCGAGCCGCTCTCTTACTGCGGATAGTTATATTGCCCTCCATAGGATTGTTCCCTGCAGATGGGGTCACAATTTTACTTGCTAACAACCTCCCTTGTCGAACATCCCCACTTCTCTGCCGCTCCTCTACCATAGACCCAAGGATAACTGCTCTTTGTTCATAAGGAACAATTTCCAAAGTAGCACACGTGTCTACACGGGATGTATTAGAATCCCTCTTCGAAACCTTGTCATGTATAGCTAATCGTTTCATATCCTACTCATTTGCCCTATTACTCGCTGGCTTTTCTTTCCATCTTTGATCTGATCTGCAATGATATGGTTCATATCGACTTCCTCCATATCTCTTGCTTTTGTAATAGTCATTGTGATTCCTATGAGCTTTTTCTGATCGTTCCTCTACTCGGGTAGCATATCCCTCCCTAGGACGATATCGAGTATCATGTCCTCGCTCTCCAGTGTCTTGTCGATCCGAACTGACCCATCTATGATCCAGGTCTTCCCCTTGTCGCCAGGGGTGACGAGACATCTGTTTGTTATCATATCTCTCATGCACCAAAGAGCGCTGGGAAAATCTTTCAGATGGAGCCTGAACCCTGGAGAATACATCAGGGCGCTCTATTGGCAGTTGTAGCCTGTTTTGGATACTTGTAGTCGGCAGTATCCTTTCTCATGAGAGAGTAGGCCACAAATAGTACAATGCTTTAATAGCATGTCATATTTGATTTCGATAGTAACCTCATCCCCTTTTGGTGATTGAACTTTCCTTGAAAAATTTAGAGGACGCCGTGAGTCTATCTCTATGAGCATACGACCCTCAGATAGATCCAAGGTGTCAACATGTCCAATTCTCCCACCAATATTCCTCAGGTTCCTGTCTGTCCATAAATGAAGAGGAAAATCAACTAGTTGAACCCTAAATGGGATTACCCAAGGATAGTCATCATGAACTATTGGCTCCCAACGGACCAACACGAACATACAGAAGTTGAAGTGAAAAGGGCTCTGTCGAAGAACAGAGTTGATATCCTCCTCGGAGCTGAAGTTGAAGAGAAACTTCCCATTACCCAAATCATTGGCAGAAATTCTATCTTGTAAGCCCCATTGAGATGGCATTGTTTGAAGAAGTTTTTCCACCTTCTGTTTCTTTGGGTTTAAGATTTTGCCAATTAAGGATAAACAAAATTCCTTAATGACGAAAGCATCATCATGATCTGTGAGAAGTATAGGCTCATCATCATCTTCGTACAACACTCCTTTGCCTTTTGCATCTTGAGAGTACCCGAGTCTACGTGACGAGGACCCCATATGAGGGTCTTACCACTACACCTCAAGATAACTCCCCCAACTAACGAAAAGCTTGGGAAACAAAACCCGTATTAGGTGACTCCATGAGCAGACGTGAAGTGATGATGTGATGATGTTGTGATAACTTTGGTGACGATGCTCAATGGACAGCAATGTGACGGTAACGTATTATCGTTGACTACACTTTCGTAAAGACGAACAACGTCAATCAGACCATTAAGTGAGGACTTAACAGTCGGAGAAGTGAACGGAGATAAACGTCAGTGGAATCAATGGCAAGCCCTTTGTATCGGTGAGTGATCACAAGGTTAACGTGTTCAAGAGACAATGATATATTGAACTGAATAACCCGGCAACACGATCAAGAGAACGCGTAGTCTGAAGTTCTTGTCTCAAATCGACGTTTGCTACGGGTTAGACAACGACGGTGAACATATCAGAGACAACGACGAAGATCAGAGACCACGGGATAAACGCAGTGACGACGACAAACGCAGGGTCTACGGCGGCTACAGATCAGAGACAGCGATCACTAGGCTCAGAGGACGGCTATCTTTGTGATTCAAGAGACAACGATCTCTTGACAGACGGTTAGGCACGGTTCAAAGGAACTCGTGGTTTAGTCGCCGACTCGCCGTCACACTCCCTTTCGCTTAGGGTTTTTACAGTTTGGAACTTCCGAGACAAAGAGTTTTTAAAAACAAAAAAGAAAAAAAATAGATGTATTGTTTGCAGTATTATACTATAAACTCTCAAAACAAGGGGTATGACTGAAACGTATTTCTAACGATAATTTTTAGCGAGAAATCTATTAATCTCTTTTCAGCTCATGGATTCACCAATCAGGTGAAAAAAATGATAATTATTATTTTATTCTCTTACTCTCATCACTATTTAAATGAAAAGAATGATACCTTATTTTTCTCATAGGTTGTACTGAAAATATCAGTTACGCTAGATACTATTCATATATTACTCTACTTTATTTACTCTGTTGTTTGCCAATCACACGCGGGAGCTTTATACATGATTTATCACTGTATATCCAATAGCTAAAAGAGAATATGATTGGAAATACCACTGTAGAAGACTTCTTTGAGATTATCTAGTGCATTAGACCACTCATAATGGGGGTGTTGAAATACATTTTCAGCATTTGAAATACACGTGGTATAAACATGTGTTGAAAATTTTTAACAGCCGAAAAAACAAATTTGTAGTTCGCATTGCCACATGTCATTCTCTGATTGACCAAAACATGCAGAGCGTGTGTACATGCGTACGGAACATCACTTTTTTTATCCCCACCCAATATTTCAAATAAAATTTTATATATTAAATTTTTATAAAAATAATAAAATTTATATCTCAATTCTAGTTTTCTTTCTTTATAAATAGAGATCACTCTCATCTCATTTAGAACATAATTAACGTTATTTTCATTGTAATCAACTATTTAAGTGTTTTAAACTTTTTGTTTTGTTAAATGGTTTACAATAATAATTCTTTTAACACTCAAAATTCTTCTAATTTTCCATTTAATTTCCAAAATACCAACAATTATCAATTTCCAAACCAAACTTCCAACCAATCCCCAAATTTGCTAAATTGTGGTTTTTCACCAAATTTCTTCATGCCATCATTTGTTCCGAATTATCCTCCAAATTATAATTCGATGATGCAATACTTTTATTAAAGACCTCCTCTTTCTTCTACTCCAACGGATGATGAAAATGTTCCGAGAGCAATTGAATTTCCCAAATTTTCTACACAAATAGTTCTTGGTGGCATGAGCGGTGTTAGTCAACCCATTCCGGAAGAAAATGCAGATGATTCAGCTCATGCTCGCCGCATAAGCCCTAAATAGACCACCGATCAAAATTTGGTGCTACATAGTGGATGGATTAAATATGGAACATACAGATTCGTTGACAGGAATCAGAAAAGCGAAGCATACTGAAGTAAAAATTTTGAGTATTGTAATGAACATTTCTCATTCGATCCTCCCAATGATGGAGCTTCATGTGGAAATCATTTCAACTATATAAATAAAAAGTTGAACAAATAGAGTGGCGCTTATGATAACGCTAGGCGTATGCAACAAAGCGGATGGTCGGAGAATGATGTCTTGGTAAAAGCGCACAAATTATATTCAAGTGGTAAGAATGAACATTTCAATTTAATGTCAGAGTGGCTTGATGTTCGTGATCAACCACGTTATAGTAGTCAAGTAGGAGAAAATATTGGCTCCACAAATAGCGGATCTAAGAGATCCCAAGATAGTGATGCCAATGATTCGAACTTTGTTAGATCGAACTCTGTAGGATCAAATGCTCATCCAATGGGGAGAGAGGCAGCAAAAGAAAGCAAAAAGAAAAGTAAAAGTAAAGGTGCAATTTTGGAAGTGGTCAACGAAGAGTGGAATGAATACGAACAATTCAAAGAGCAAGAACTGGAACGATTGGAAAAAATAGCCAAGAGACAAGAGGAGGCGAATCAACTGATGAAAAAAAGAATGAAACTAAAAAAATGATGATGTTTTTGAAGCTAAGTGAAAAAGAACATCTCGATGACAAGAACAAACAGCTGCTAGAGAAGTTGAGTCACGATCTATTTGGAAATTAGTTGATATTAAGTTTATGTGTACACCTAAACTGTTGTGTACACCTAAACTATTTAGTGTACACCTAGTTGTTTTATTTTATGTACGAAACTGTTTAGTGTACACCTAGTAGGGTACACCTTGTAGTGTACACCTAGTAGTGTACACTTCATTAATGTGTGTTTGTTTTTTTTCTTCAATAATATGTATTTTTCTTCTTAGATTTAATAATGTTTGTCCTCTTTTACTTTAATAGTTTTTGTTTGTATGTAATTCGTGACTTTCTGATTTTGTAAGAAAATCTAATTGTTATCTTTTATTTATGTCAATTTGATATTTGTTTGGAGTCTAGAATTTCTAGCCACTCAATTTCTTTTATAAATGGAGACTCATTTCTCCATAGATGTACTAATACACAAATTTCATCTTACTAAAAATATCAATGGATCCATCAGAATTTCCTTTCGATATCGAAGCTTACAAAAAACAATGTTGCTGCCGATGCGACCGACGAATACATCAAAATAGGAGGTACTACAAAAATATAGTGCTTGCGTCGATTCTGTAAAGGAATCATACGGTTGTATGAGCAAGAGTATCTCAGAGCTCCAACTCAAGATGACTTGCAAAAAAAATTGCATGTCAGTGAGATGAGGGGGTTTCCAGGGATGATCGAGAGTATTAATTGCATGCATTGGGAATGAAAAAATTGTCCAACAGCATGGGAAGGTCAGTTTACTCGGGGAGGTAAGAGAACCACCACGGTTATACTTGAAGCAATTGCATCTCATGATATTTGGATTTGGCATGCATTTTTTGGATGTCCGGGAATATTAAACGATATAAATGTTCTAGATCGTTCGCCGGTGTTTGATGATGTTGAACAAGGTAATACTCCAAGAGTGAAATTTTTGTAAACCAACGTCCATATGACATGACATACTATCTAGCTGATGACACTTATCCTTCGTATCCAACTTTCGTCAAATCAATATGACTTCCTCAAAGTGAACCAGACAAGTTATTTGCAAAATATCAAGAAGGGTGTCGGAAGGACACTGAGCGTGCATTTGGAGTATTACATGCTCGATTTAAAATCATTCGTGAACCAGATCGCATGTGGAAGATATCGGATCTAGCTATCATCATGCGGCATGTATCATATTGCATAATATGATTGTTGAGGATGAACAAGATACATATGCTCAGCATTGGACCGACTATGATCAATCTGAGGCAAGTGGTTCGAGTACACCACAACCATTTTCTACTGAGGTGCTACCAGCATTTGCAAATCATGTGCGTGCTAGATCTGAATTACGTGATTCAAATGTACATTATGAATTGCAATCAGATCTAGTAAAACACATATGGGCAAAATTTGGAATGTTTCATAGTTAAAAAATGTAAAATTTATGTGTGTATTTTTAAGAGTTGTATTGTTTCTGAACTGAGTCTATTGTTTTAATTAAGTAATGTATTTTTATTTGTGTGCTTTGTATTGTGTATGTTTATTTATTTATTTAAAATAGGTGTTTGTATCTTGTGTATTAAAAGTTTCTTAATTTTAGTTGTTTTAATAATATTAAGTTTTGTATTTTTAAAAATAAAATTAGGTAAATATCTAACTTAAAAACGGATATGTTTTTAATTTAAATTATTTTATTAATATTGAATTTGGTATTATTTAGAATTTAAGCTAAATATAATAATTAAAAATAAGTATTATTAAAGGTTATGTTATTTTAGTTTTAAGTTAATTATTAATATGTAATTATTATGTTGTAAAAATATAAGAATTAGAAATTGTGGGGGTAGGGTACTGAATTTTCTAAAACAAACTATTGTAGATGTTTAAAATGAAGCGAATGTTGAATAAATTAGGTGGAAGAAAGAGAAGATGATGTGGAATATTATAAAGGAAAAATAAGGGTGTTGAAAGTGGGGAGGATGTTGAAACCATTGTACATGATCTTATAGTTTAGCATATATCTCGAAGATTTTTCCTAACCTTAAGAGGAAACTAATATTTTCAGTGAATTCCGACCGAGTATTAGAAGATTTTTAGAGAAATATACCATCAACAGATTTTTTTAGAAGTCTTCTAATTTACGATCAAATTTCATTAAAATTGCTTATTTATTTTTGAATATTAGTTTTAGTTGATTTTTTCAGTAAAATTGCTCGAGAAGTTTGTTGAGAAGTTTGCTCGAGAAATCTACTAATAAAGTCCCCTAATGAAATCTGATATATATTCTCAAGATCTTGAAAAGACGCATATCTGAAAATATTTTAAAATGATTTCAAAACATAGAAAAATCTTGAAATAATATTTTAAACTTAAATAATAATAAAATTTACAATTATATATATATATATATATATATTATTTTATTTTTATATTTATATATTTAAATCTAACATTCAAAAAAGCACTTTATATTGATTGAAACTACAACTTTTACAACTAAAATTATAAATGATTTTGAATTTATATTTTATTTGGTTTTAAAACATACAAAAAATCAATATATAAAAAAATAATAATATCTATCTTACTTTTAAAGAGAATATAAACCATAAAAAATACAGATTTAAGAAAAATAATAAGAAAATACTCATATTAAATATAATCTATAACATTATTTGGATTTAACATAAAAACATAATAATAATTGATGAAAAAAATAAATCTTACCAATTTTGGTAATTTGCATAACAAATTTCTCCAATTAGTACATAGAGTTCTTGTAACACCCGAAATTATAAGAATGAGTATGAATCCGATTTTGGATTAAAATAATCAATCTGAGAGTTTTGAATTTTTGAATATCAAGGGCTTTGTGAACAGTTCAAAAGTTAGAAATTAAATTTGCAAATAAACAAAGTATAGGGACTAAAGTAAAAAAACATGGAAATTTTGTTTTTAGCAAATATATCTCTAAAAATATTGTTGGAATCATCTTGGATAACTCTAAACTTCCATATCTCAACCTTAATATGGCGCATATAAATGCGATTTAAAGCCCCAACTCCGTAGAAGGTGACTCTCTTGTCAAACTAAAGGTTTGGTAAGTTTCCAAAACCCGTTTTCCCATCATCTCCAGATTCGTCAACTTTGACCAATCCATGATAATCATATGTCGTGTTTTAGGTTGGTTGAGTATTCTGTTTTTGGTGCATTTAATTCTAGTCGTGTTTAGCCGTGGTCGGAGTAGTTGGTAAGCTCCAACTTCTTACTTCTTCAAAAATAGTTCCATGAAAATGACCTTTTAGTTTTTTTTTAATGTTTTGTTTTTAGAAAGAGTTAGGCTTTGTTATATACATCATTAGAAACCTTTGTTCACATAAATCCAAGGCCGCAAACTGTTTGTCAAACAGATGTATAACTTTATAAGAATTTGTTAGGTAATCTCGAGGCTTCTTAATTAAGTCCCGATTTTTTTAAAACGGTTCTTAAAGTTTTTACACTGGTATTGAGATTATATAAGTGATAAAAATAGACGCTAGAAGCCGTTTTGATTGTGTTTTGAGTTTTAATCTACAACAATTTGGACCGATTCGAAATTTTAGAAACTGGTTTTGGGAGGACTGATCTCAGATTTAGTTTTCCCTCGTCATTATCTCTTCAAGGGTATACTGGAAACATTTTCTGACAATCTATTAATTTTAGGTGAATTAGTTGATGTCTCTAAACCTTTTGTAGAACTTTAACCAGTCGCTCGTTTGGTCTGAAAATTATTTCCAGCTGAATTCTAACTCACTTATTAGCTATCATTGAATTTATAATATTTTAAGAATGAAATGAGAAAATATTTAAGTGAATTAAAAGTTAAAAAATTTGAATCCTAACTTATGATTATTGACATGACTCTGAGGATGATATGAATTTTGTTAAGACTGTTATGTCCGCCCAATATTTGTAAAACTATGAGGAGTAGTCCATGGTTGATGGTACGCTTGTCCCTATATCATGCCGACGATATGATGTAATTTATACATAACAATCAATCGGTAAGTCGACCGTGTCGAATATACGCAAGGGTATTCTTCCAAAGCCTAAACCAATTATATTGAATTAAAAAGACAACTATAATAAAAATTACATTTACTAAATCATGTATCTATGAAAAAATATGTTTTCCATCTATGGTAGTGTTTTAAACCTTATTAATCAAGGTGGTAAATCCAGATTTTAATTTAGCTGGAACATGTGAAACATACATAAAATCACAAGAAAATCAAGAGGGGTTTTTGATCAACACTTGGGTCAAGACTTCAAATACGATAGACAGAGCTTTTGAGTAATAAATGATGAATAGAAACATAATAAAAATAAGTCTTTTTCAAAGAAGATGGCAAAAGGCAATGAAAACGAAAAGGAGATGATATGCAGGAAACAAATTAAAAAAGAATTGACCAATAACGTATCGTTCGATAGTAATACTAGAGGCCGTGGTTGATTTGCACTAAACTTGGAACGTAAGAGCACACGAGTGGGAAACAGTAGGGATCTTCATCAGAAGTCATAACAACAGTTTCTCCGAGATCCACTTGTTTAAGATACTCATCCTCTCCAATGATGTAAACCCTTTTGTAGCGACCAAGTATGTCTAAAGCGAAAACCACTGCGAGTTTCTTTTCCTCGTCAATGAAGAAACTTGCACCTAAGAGAGGGATCATTTTATTAACTGCTAAGAAGTACAGCTTGCTCCACGACACCGTGTGGGGCTCAATTTTAGTCGTAACCCATATCTCCATCACATTTATGTCCTCGCACTGATATAACGCTGCAAGCTTCTCCTCTCCGACACTCGATAGAGCCACAGTATCTTCGTGGAGATAAGAGTGAAACGGCACATTCAGACGTGGTCCAAATCTCTCTTTTGTAAAATCAAAAGAGAGTAAAAAATCATCCACATCGCCGTCTGCTTCACCTGCCCCTTCTTCAAATATTATTTTTTGTTTAGCGAAAAAGTAAGTGTTTCCCTTCACGGTCAGACCTGGTCGATAACGATCGATATCCCAGTCGGGAATGACATCAAGAGCCCTCCACAAGTTAGAGTTCATATCGTAGATTTCAAACTCAAAAAGGGATGTGTGCAAGTACTTATCATCCACAAACCTCAATATTTTGTAGGATTTCTTGTTCTTATCGTACCCGAGAGCATACATGTCCAATCTGTGGTAAGCTTTTTTGGGCTCGATCCACTTTGTTTGGCCTAGATACGGGTTCCAAACCAATAGCCTCGTGTTGTCTTTGGTCGCGCATAACAACAAGCCGTCGCAGTGAAACACTTTAGATATCTCGATTTCATTGAACTTATCAATCGGTTTTATAGATATTGGACCAGAGCCTTTGAGTATTCCGTTGAGATCGATTCTCAACGAACACACCTTAAAATCCATCATCGTGAACCCCGTAAACTGCCTAGCTACTGCTTTACCAGCAATAATATGTCGTCTCGATGAAGCATTCCATTGTTTGCAAGTGCATCTTACTTTTCCAACACATGTAATCGGCACTTTGGAGAGTATCTCCCAGATCAAATCTCGGGTAAGATCAGAGATCGTAGTCATTGTTTGAAACAGATGCCTAAATTAGGGTTCTATCTTTTTTTTTTCACGTTTCGTTTAGCACACATTAAGTTGTGCTTATTATATATATACACATGTGTCATACAAAACGGTGCGTTTCATCACCGACATACACAAAACGGTGGCTTCTGCGCAGAACAAAATCTTACAAATGTTTTAGTTTTTATTATTTAAATTTGTATTTATTTAACTTAGCAATAATATCTTATTTAGTTAAGA
Source organism: Moricandia arvensis (assembly GCA_905132765.1). Lineage (NCBI taxonomy): Eukaryota > Viridiplantae > Streptophyta > Magnoliopsida > Brassicales > Brassicaceae > Moricandia > Moricandia arvensis. The sequence goes on from CAJHQP010007134.1 coordinate 22,132, forward strand.
AGGATAAGTTATTTCTTATTCAAATTTTGACAGACGGTACAAAAAGTACTAGAAAAGAAACAAAAACTACACAGCAACATAAAAAAAAACATTCACCATATCACTGACAGAGCAAAAGTAACAAGGACCAAATACTAGACTAGAGACACTGATCTCCGGACTGAACTAACCACGACCGACGACACCTTTGAACACCATCCCCCCCCCCTCCCCTCCCCTTACAGCCAGCAAAGACACTAAGCAAAACTACGATGCTCTTATGGACACGGGGCAAAGAAACCGATGTACCACCCCTTCGTACATGTATCAAAGAAGACAATAACAACCCAACACCACTCATAGCCAGAAAATGGTCTCACACGACTCCAAACCCAACTCTTAACGCTCACTTTCACTAAAACCGGAGGTGGATTAGGAAACGCTCGAAACTGAAAAATACCTCGTCCAACGAGGCTCTCAGTCTTTACTTTCAAATGAATTACTTGTCCCACAAGCCACACCTGATTACAAGATTTCATTATGCACAAGATACGATTAGGGTTATATGCTGTAGATGTTGCTTGTACCGCAAGTAACAAGGAAGATAACACTTAGCTACACGGTTGACGACGGTATATATGATATCTTGTATTGTTGACATCCATGCAGACAAGAATAAGATCAAGGATGCATGCTGTTAAGAAGATGTGTGACCAAGAAGGTGTATTTGTTGTTGTAGGACTGATGGAACAAAGAAGGCTTGCGTTAGTCTTACACCGGACTATGTTGCTAACAAAATTGGCATCATCTAAGTTTATCCACCTCTGCAGTTATAAATCAACGTGTGGTTTTGTCTCTTGTAGTCAAAACGTTGTTCACAATATATTGAATTCAAGTTACATTGTGGAGAAAACTGAGAAATCTGTATATAAGTGGAACTACACAAAAACCCTAATAAAAGCTCCTAACAAATCTATATTGAATAAAACGCTTTTGAGAGGACTATTATAACTAAACGGTCTCTCCACTGTTCCAATGTGCTCCTCAAAGGTAGTGGACGAAGGCATTACCACCAACAGTAAACCTGCATGCAAAACCAAAAGAAAGAAAAAAAGAATCAACATAAGAAAAATTCAAGATTAAGTAAATGAAAATCGCTTACCAGTCTCTGTTTCTGATGGTTCTTCTCAGAAGGAGAGGACTCTGCGCGAATGAGAAATTGAAGTTCACTGCACCATATATCATACCGGATTGAAGACGCCGTCCATTTGGAAAGTTGACCCAGCCATCGTAGTCGTCCATGAAACGGTTGGTGTGGAGGATGTATAGCGCTGGTTCGGGAACGGTGAAGTCAGAAACTGGGAAAAGATTACGGTTGATGAACAGAAAGAGAGTCTCATCTGCCGTTAGCCAACGGTGGTGCGATTCGTTCAAGATGTGTTGAATATCTGCAAAGAAAAGATCCCAAGAACTTTAGAGAATTATAAATCAAGAAGACAAGAACATAGTACACCAATCTTAATGATACCTGGGTGGAACTCTGCGGCCATATCCTGAAGGTTTATTGCTGGCATATTGTTGCGATGGAGAGGAGATTAACAATGAGAGAAACGGAGAGAGAGAAAGAGCTAGGGAGAGAGAATGAGAGAGAGAGAGAGGGAGAGTGTTTTAAAAGCGTATATGGATATTTACTTAAGATTGACAACTAAACAAAATTTGCGTTCTCATTTAATATATAGTTGGATCAGTTTGAGGAAAAAAAGTGTTTAATATCGTCAGTACCTGACGTGGAATAGTGAAGTGTTTGTTTCTTGAATGCCTAGGCTATTATGGGCCGTCAAGAAAAGCCCACTAATGTCACGAAAGGTAGTCGAAGACCTACACATCTCGTGCGTGTCTACTACAATTTATCCTCTCCCCAAGTTCTGTCACGCGTATCTTTGAGTTTCAAGAATTATAAAAAAAAATAAGACAATCGAGTGGTTTTGTTTTCCAATACAGATCGAGCGACAAGAAAAGAGCCTCGTGTTCCATTTCCGAACATTAACTCACTTCAATTTTGTTAGAGGCCGTGAAGGAGATTGATTGATTGATGGCTTGGAGGCGCATCATCACCAAGGTTCTCTCTTTTCCTGTGCAATTCCTTTTAGCTGAAATAGGTTTCGGATTTGGTCAAATCTAAATAATCATTCCGTTAACATGTCTTTCCTCCTGTCGATAACACTTTTCTTATTTAGGATGATTGAAACTTACCTCATCTATGGCTATTTGAATACCTTATTCACTTAGTTTGAAATTTGATATATAAAAAAACGTGTTAGATTGTAGTGTTGATGCAGATCAAGGAATCAAAATTTCACCTTTCTTTAAGATTTTGTCTTCTTGATCTTCCGAGTGTTAAGTTTGAGCTCGAGCCGATAAATTTGATTCATCACCATAAACCCTAAAGGGTCAAAAGCTTATATTGCCGTCAAAAATGTTGTTTCTTTCTTGTCCTGTGGATAACAGTTTTCTAATTTCCTCACCTAATGGCTATTTTGGTTTATTTGAATACCTATATCAACTTATTTTGAAATAGGACAATAAAAGGTGATTCTGGTTTTCATGGTCAGTCCTAGTGTTTCATTTGAGCAATGGTCTGATACTTATTATCTATGGCAGGTTTCTCATGAACGGGAATTGAGCAGCTTAAGAAGCTTACTTGTTAGAGCTTACACTTCTCTTCCTAGAGTAGGAGGTAACCACTTGCTTTTTTTCATTGGTTTTCCTAGATTTTGAGACGCATATTGATGTAAAAGGATTCTTTTTTTTTTGTCGTAGCTGCAGGTGGTGGTGGAGCTTCTTTGCCGCAGTTGAGGTTTCAATCTAGCTATGCTGGTAGCTTTGCTCGCAGAGTGAGAGACAGGGATGAGTTTAATGAGGTTGCACAACTGAGAGAACTTTTCCGTAGGAACGACCCTGAAGCAGTTATCAGAATATTCGAAAGCAGCCCAACGATGCATTCAAATCCATCCGCACTCACCGAATACATTAAGGCACTGGTCAAAGTTGATAGGCTGGATAACAGTGAGCTCGTACGAACATTGCAAAGAGGTCGGTAAGAGGAGGGTGATAGAGAGAGATTCTCTCGTTGCAAGTATGAGCTTTTTGGTTAGGTTAGGGGTTTTGAAAAGGATGGACTAACTTCTTGTCTCATTCTGAATTAATAGCATCTTTACGTTTATATATGCATTTACAGCTTGTCTTTTTTGGTAAATTCAGTGTTGTTCTGTCCTTTTAGGTATTGTTGGTGCTTCACAGGAGCAAGAGACTTTTGGAAGTCTCGCAGCATTTAAAAATTTGGGAAAGCCAACAAAAGATGGTGTGCTTGGAACTGCTGCTGCACCAATCCACACGATATCCACTGAAAGGAGTAGCTTTAAAGAACAGCTATGGAGTACTTTCCGGACTATTGCAGTTGGGTTCTTACTCATTTCTGGTGTTGGAGCACTTATCGAGGATAGAGGAATTGGCAAAGGTACTTTTGTTGTATTAGTTTCAGTGATTCAATAGGTGTGGTCTGGATGATATCCTTCTTATAGTTAACGTATGTCAGGACTTGGTCTGCATGAAGAAGTACAACCAAGTATGGACTCGAGCACCAAATTCACTGACGTAAAGGGTGTTGATGAAGCAAAAGCTGAGCTAGAGGAAATTGTGCATTATCTTCGTGACCCCAAGGTCAGCTCACAGTGCTTGCATGTTCTTCTAACTTTGTTTGGTGATATAACTTAAAATCATAAATCGTGTGCAGTAACAATGTGGACCTTCAAAATTATCTTTAGATCTTTATCCTCTGAATTATAATTTATATGTCTTAGTACTGTTTTAGTATTTAGCCTGACTCTGGGTTTTATTTGTTTCATTTTCTTTTACAGAGGTTCACTCGCTTGGGCGGAAAGCTTCCTAAGGGTGTGTTGCTTGTTGGTCCTCCTGGGACAGGGAAGACTATGCTGGCAAGGGCTATTGCAGGAGAAGCTGGAGTGCCCTTCTTTTCATGCAGTGGTAGTGAATTTGAAGAGATGTTTGTTGGGGTTGGAGCCAGAAGAGTGAGAGATCTCTTTGCTGCTGCAAAGAAGTGCTCTCCTTGTATTATTTTCATTGATGAGATAGATGCTATTGGAGGAAGTCGTAACCCCAAGGACCAGCAATACATGAAGATGACATTGAACCAGTTGCTCGTTGAGTTGGATGGGTTTAAACAAAATGAAGGGATTATTGTGGTCGCAGCAACAAATTTCCCGGAGTCATTGGATAAGGCCTTGGTTAGACCTGGGAGGTTTGATCGCCATATTGTTGTGCCTAACCCAGACGTGGAAGGTCGTCGCCAGATTTTGGAGTCTCACATGTCAAAGGTAGCTTTAGATTATGCAGTAGACAGCTCATGTTTTTCAGTAATGGCCTTAGCCTGTGACGTGAATGTCTGGTTGACTATCTTCATCGTGTGTTTTTTCAGGTACTTAAGGCTGAAGATGTTGATTTGATGATCATAGCTAGAGGAACTCCTGGATTTTCTGGTGCTGATTTGGCGAATCTGGTAAACGTTGCTGCTCTGAAAGCTGCAATGGACGGTGCAAAAGATGTGACAATGTCTGATCTTGAGTTTGCCAAAGACAGAATCATGATGGGAAGCGAGAGAAAATCTGCAGTTATATCTGACGAGTCAAGAAAACTGACTGCTTTCCATGAAGGTGGTCATGCCCTTGTGGCCATCCACACAGAAGGCGCTCTTCCTGTCCACAAAGCCACCATAGTGCCTCGTGGTATGGCTCTTGGCATGGTCTCTCAACTACCGGATAAAGATGAGACGAGCATTTCTAGAAAACAGATGCTTGCTAGGCTTGATGTTTGTATGGGAGGCCGTGTAGCAGAAGAGTTGATTTTTGGAGAAAGTGAGGTAACTTCAGGTGCTTCTTCTGATCTTGAGCAGGCAACTAAACTCGCTCGGGCCATGGTTACCAAATTCGGTATGAGCAAGGAGGTGGGTCTTGTGGCACATAACTATGACGACAATGGGAAAAGCATGAGCACCGAGACGAGGCTTCTCATTGAGAGAGAAGTGAAACTTCTTTTGGAAAAGGCATATAACAATGCAAAAACCATCCTCACTGTTTACAATAAAGAGCTTCATGCCCTTGCAAACGCTTTGCTTCAGAATGAAACTCTGTCTGGGAAGCAAATTAAAGAATTGCTTGCTGATCTCAACTCTCCGCAGATAAAAAAGGGTCAAGAAGTAGTTGCACAGCAAAGCCAACCGGTTCCTCCTTCATCTCCTAGCGCTGCATCATCAGCAGCCGCTGCTGCTGCGGCTGCAGCTGCTGCCGCCACAGCTGCTGCAACTGCGGCAACCAAAGGTAAAGACATGGCTCCTGTAGGGTCTTAGAAATAAAAGAGCCTCTTGTATTTGTGTATGTTGGGTAATTGAACTGGAAATAAACTCTTCATTTTGGGAGGTTTCGAGAATCTGTGGAGTCTAGTGAGAGTATATGAGCATTAAGGTTATAGAGGTAATTAAGGACAATGAGAGCAACATCTCATTATATTAAATGCCGTATCCCTCACACGGACTCTCGTTGCAAAATTGTCTTTGTATTTTTCCTCTCTTTTGTCTTGATGTTCTTGGAATCTTATGTGATGCTTTTTTTTTTTAAGTTGGGCTCGTATAGTTTCAGGTTACAATATAACTCTAAAGACCCTGCTTTGCAAGGTGTATGCGATAATTTTTTTATAGCTGTGTGGTCCGTTCATGATACTTTTGTTTGTTGAAACAAAAAGAAGTATGCGGTAAGAATTAGCGATATAAATATCTCTTACTTTTTGGTTCTGTAACTTATCATGCATCTCTAAAAAAAAAACAATGACCATGTGAAAATTCAGAATCTATCAAGCTAAAAATATGTAACTAAAATATTAAGCATTTCAGATTTTGATTGAACACCTTAAAGATCATTTCGCTAGATACTCTGATCCTATCTTGCTAGCTAATAGTCCTGTTCTTTTCTTTTTGCAAGCATCATCATGATGACATTCTTATTTATTATTCAATAATAAAATACAATTAATATGTAATAATTTAATAATCATACTAAAATTACTGAAATGATTATATTTTATAAGTTGTCAGTAATAATTATTTCCAAAACTATAATCAATTATTTTGATAACATGGTTAACTTCATTTACATATATAATAATATGTATAAAATTCTAACAAACATGTATATGTATAGATAGTAACGACAATTTCATATTATCTATTTATCTGTTTTAATATATTTTTGATGATAATAAACATGTTATTTCATTTATATCGTGTAAATCATTAGTCTTATAAGAAAATGGATAAAGAAAAAAAATTAATACATAAAACAAATATGTAATTAATAGAGAAAATAACTTTACTCCACTTATTGTAATTGCAATTTAAAAGATCTATTGACTTATAGGTATAGTTAGACTAAAATAAAGATTGAGAGAAAGTAAATAAGTACGTTTCTAAAATTTTATTATAACTAGACAAATTTATGATTTCTATAATGAATAGTAAAATACATATATAAAATTGTTGTAATTATGAACTATAATGCTATTTTGAGTTATTTAAGTTAAAAATATAAAATAAAGTTGTACTATCAGTTTATTTCATGATGTTGAGTGAGGTGTATCGTCATGGAGAATCTCTGAGTCAAGCTTCAATTGTGTCGTTTTGTCTTTGTTTCTTAACTTCCGAAACGTTACCAGGTATTGATTCATCACTTTTAACAAATTTCTTAAAGACGGTGTACACAGCTATAGCATCACTATAGGTCTTCAGACTATTTGTTTTAAAAAAAATTTGTTGGCTTTATATGTCCATTTTTCATCAAAGCATCCATTATCCTATTATACAAGATATAAACGTTTTCATCTTCTATTATTTCTCTTTCAGACCTGCAAACTCTGCAACAATGGCTCCAACGACGTTTCACATCCTCCCAATCTCTACTTCTAAAACTGTCCCCTCCGGCGCTGCTTCTACCCATCACAACCCCTGCATTCCCGCTTTCATCAACCGAGTCTCAGAAACTGTCACAACCGGATCTTTGAGCTTTTTCTCACCCATGTTGGATCTGTTTCTGTCTCTGCTGTGATGGTTGGAGTCGTGTTGATGCTCACAGAGCTTTATGGCTCTAGAAGATCTTTTTGGATGAAGAAGAGCAAGATCTTTCTATTGATTTTTCTTCATCTTATGTTTATTTTTAATTTAAAGTCATGAAATATTATTTTGACTACTTTTTGTTTGATTCCTTGATTGGTTATTTAAACTGGTAATTGAAATCTAGGGTTACCGTTCCTTTAAAATTGTGGAGTCTTTAGATATTTTTTCATTATACTCCATTTAAATCCTCTTTAGAGCTCTCATTGTTCTTATCCATTACCAAAAATGAGTCTCACTCTCCTTTGCTACTTAGGTAATAACTATGATGGATACATGCTTATATCTGTTTATTAAGTGATAGGGGGTATGTGGATGAATGTTAGTTAATAAAAGTAATTGAATTCGATAACCGTCACACCAAACAACTAAAATGGTTCTGCTTTCTTTTTTACATGTTAAAAATTTGAGGATGTGCAAGAGCTGATCCTGAAGCATGCAAAACATATAAGTTATTGATGTAAGCTGGCCAAACTTAAATGGAATTTTTACTGGATAAGTCAGGTGTTGTCACAAGTAATAATAGTTTGCATCTTGCCAAGAGGTTAACATGATAAACTCAAACATCTTGCTTAACTGTTGTTTGTCTTGCATTGTATGCTGTTAGTTGAATATCAGGATCATGTTGACAAGGGGTTTGAGACCAACGCATTTTCTTGGATCACATCCGTTTTCGAGGAGGACACTCAGTTTTGTGCTACAATTCATTCTACCCTTTCTCATGAATCTCTTGAGTCAGATTCTCTTTGGAGACAAGTATCTTATCAACTCATGGCCCGAACAACTTCAAATTCTGAGCTGCAAGGTCTATCTCTTTATTCTCCCGTTTTTTTTAAATTAATTAACACCTCTCCAAAAGGTTACCACATTGTTGTCTCTTTGCAGAATCTAAAGCATTCTTCAAATATGACTAGGGAAAAGTAACACAAAGTAGAGAGATAAGTTAAGTCAAATGATAAATCTAAAGCCTTCTTCAAAGATGGCTATGGAAAAGTACTTTACAAGGCTTGAAGAAAATCATCTCACGTCGATGAAAGCAGAAGCCGAAATCACCTATGTTACAACGCCTATCTGATATCTGTAACGGCTCAGGTATCCATTAATACATGATTAACTCTGAGTTTTTCATGATTATCCCACTAAGCCTACTTGGAAGCATTCAATCTATCTCTTCGCATCCCATTAGCAATGACCAATTTTTTCTTATAATTTGTCTACTGTATATGGTTTCTTTCGTTGATTGCAGTCTACTATTAGTCATGCCTCTATTAGCGTCCATCGCCTAAATATGCTCTTCAGAGAAGGGGCCATTTTTGAGCTCTATGGCGTCGATGTAACCAAACGAATCAAATTCAATCTTTCACAGAGAGAAAGAGAGATTGAATTTGGTTCATTTGGTTTGTTAAATGCAGGAACAGAATACAGCATCAGACTTTCTTTTATTCTATGAAGAGATGCTTCCCTTTGTTCAAACTCTGCCGTTGGTCATCTCACAAAAAGAAATAATCTTCTCAAAGGTTGTCTCTGGATTACATATGAAGCAAGATTATCTCTCTAAACCTTTCTCTGTTTTTTAGAGTTCATGGTCCCTGAGATGAAGAGCAAACAAGGAAAGAAGACTTTTTTATTAAATGGTACTACCATAATCTATCAATCAATCTGTTTGGATCATAACGATCTTCAAACACATAATGTAAAGTATTTTTTTTTCCACACAGAATTACTAACCCGTTTTACATCAATAATATTTAGGACAAAGATCGATATGCTGTCTCAGTTCAGACACATGCATTTGTTTCCTTTAATCGGGTACTGCAATGAGAACATCAAGATGATCGTGGAATACGAGTATATGGAAAAGGGAACGCTTAAGAACCATATTTATGACTTGGATAACCCAAGGTGAGCTGCAGACATACTTGTTTATCTTGATCCAGATTCCAGAGTACTTGACCAGACAACTGACTGAGAAATCTAATGTTTACTCTTTTTTTTTGTGTTGTGATCTTTAAGGTACTATATGCGGGATACCAGAAATTGATCCATATATTTCAAGAGAGAAAGTAAATTGATCAAATGTGCGACGAAGTTGGTGAAGAAAGCGAGGATAGAAGAGATCATGGACCATTTTCTTGATGGGAAAGTAAAGCTTGAAGAGATTAATAAGTACTGTGAGTTAACAGAGAAGTGTTTGGTCCAAAACAGGATTGAGAGGCCAACAATGGGAAGTTATTGTGGAACCTAGAGTTTATGCTTCAGGTCCAAGTGAAACACGATAAAGCAGCAATAGTGGATGCTTATCCTAAGGCAAGCATTGTGGGCTCAACGGTGAATTTTAGTGTGGATGGAATGGGTATATGACAATGTGTCTCAGTGAGTTAAGTTTTTGCGCAAATAGTTAAGATCTAGATTAAAAAAAATCAAAAGAAGTATCTAAACTACTATAGTGTTGTTTGTACAAGAGGGATGAGATACCACGTTACTTTTTTATATCCGTTGCTTCCAGATTATTGTTGTACTTTCTATATATTTATTTGCATATAAGCTCTTTTGTGTTTTGTTTAAAAAGATCTAAACTTCACTATATTGAGATAACCCAAATGTTTCAAGTGATGTTTAAGCTATGTATAGCTGCATGGTGTCATTTAAAGCATTGACTGGAGGGAGAATGAGAGAACAAGGTTGTATAGCGACAATGGTGTTGATTAGTGTGAATGAGCAAATTGTTTATGCAAATGGTTGAAAGAAAAAGAACGTGATCAAAACCAAAAGAAAATTATTTAGTTATAATAATTTTAACAATGAATGTGAAGGAACAAAATTCTACGAGAGAGAAGTGGAGAAATATTCTTCCGGCCCACGTACTCCAAAGCATTCAGACTTAAGGTCATCACTATTATTGTGCATACGCACACAGGAGACCACCTCATATCAAACTTCAAAAGAAAGAACGGTTTAGGTAAAAAAGAACGGTTTAGGTAAAAAAGAACGGTTTAGGTAAAAAAAAAACGGTTTAGGTAAAAAAGAACGGTTTAGGTAAAAAAGAACGCGTGCAGCTATTCCCCATATCAAGATTCCTGCAAAACTTTTACTCATAAGAAATAAACATTTTTTGTTGACATCAACCCTATTTAAAACTACAAACCCTAATTCATAACAAAAATATTTTGGATCATAATGTTGGACTCAGAATATTTTCAAAATTCACTTAAACATATGCATTAATACTTAATATTGTAAATGAAATATAGAAAAAAATCAAAGATTAAGTTAGAAAATATATAATTTTTTTTTTGTAATAACTGTGTAATAACCTGATTGGTGTTTTAAAATGATAGTTATTGTAAAACAAATTAATATTTAATAGTAAAATATAAATAAATATTGTATATCTATTGATAATATCTTCATTATATTTTTACATTGAGTTTTAATCCATAATTACATTCACACTATAGTTTGATTTTCATATATTATTTTTATAGTTTAACAAATAGTATATTAAATAGTAATATTTTTTCATACAAATTTCAGATTGTAAACCAAACAAAGCGAAAGAAAGACACATACCATGCTTAAAGAAAGAACTCTACTGTATATATATATATATATATATATATGCTTTTCAATGAAATTGTTGTTATTATGTGGAAACTGAGAACGGGATGTTTGATTAAACATAAATTATATACTCTCATTCAATACAGTCAACACAAAAAAGATTAAAAAGTTTAGTTACTTCTTTTAGATTTAGTTTCGAAGAGAAAAACAATTTTCTAAAATATTTGTATATAGTTTGGTTCATCTTAATTTTCAGATTATTAATGAGTACACTACGTTTAAGTTATTTGATATGATACGTATGAAACGCAAGTAAATTCTGCTAAAAATGTAATACTTTCTTAATTTATAACACTATTAATTTATAAAATTATTTTCAAATAGCATGAGCGAAATTTCCAAAAAATTTTTTTTAAGTTCAACAAATTCTGATATAATTTACAAAACATGATTAGTAAATCAGTAAATTAAAAAAATCATTATAAATTGAAAATCTAATATAAACTGAAACAAACATATATTATAAAAAAATCATTTGTTGATACATAATGTATACTAATTAATATTTACGAAATTATTGAAACTATATATATATATATTACTTTAAATATTATTTTTTATAATTTTATCACATTACATTTGATCTTCAAATGATTTAGCTTGGATATGAGTGTTTTAATTTATTATCGTGAAAAGTTAGTTATTGTTATAATATTAAAATATAATACTCTTATAAATAAAAAATATTAGTTATTCTTACTTCAGTTTTTTTCAACTATATCAAATTGAAATAGAAATCAAATAGAAAAAATGTAAATCATTGTATTTTCATTAAAATTTAAAATAATTTGGTATTCTCTAACCCAAAAAATGTTTGTTGTCTTTTCAACTCAAATCAACAAACTTTAATAAAATTAATAATAATATTTAGAATAAAAATAGATTACATTTATTATTTTAAATATAAAGTAAAATTTAAATATTTTATAAAAATTAAAATATATTTGAAAATTCACCCGCCCGTAGGGCGGACCAACTCCTAG
>CAJHQP010007135.1:0-33945 GCA_905132765.1 Moricandia arvensis
AATGTGGCAAGTAATCTTCCCAAGTTTTCAAGTTATTTTTGATGAATGCACGCAGGAGTGTTCCTAGAGTTCTATTAACTACTTCAGTTTGTCCATCAGTTTGTGGATGACATGTAGTAGAAAACAATAGCTTAGTGCCTAATTTAGACAAAAGAGTCTTCCAAAAGTAACTAAGAAACTTTGTATCTGAAATGTTTAGAGAATAAGAGAGTAGAGGTGATTGTTTAGACAGAATCGAATAGAAACTAAGAGAATAGAGAGATTAAGAACAGATTTGTGTGGAGAGCCATTTCGGCTAAGAGAGAAAATAAAGAAGAGAACTGATTGCTTATCATCGTTACTCGACAGTCAAAATATATAGGAGAGCTACAAGGGTTTTCAGAAGCAAAAGGAAGAGCAAATGAGTGGACAGAAACAATAGGTGCGCTTCTTTTCAAACGTTCGACCAAAGAGAGCCACAAGAAGAGCATCAGCATCTTTGACAAGATGCTAATCACTTTACAGCCTGTACACGCCTTATCCAGACTCCTTTTCACCGGATAGATCAAGGTAAGACTCGGTAAGCTTCTCTGGTTACTCTTTGTTTTACCCGGATCAAGTTTTACCCTTTGGTCGAGTATTTGGGTCGACCATGATCTTTAAGGCCTGTACGGATTGTACGGACTGTACGGACATGGTCGACACCAAACTTCTCCAATCCTTTCTCTTCTCTTTACACCTCTTAACCCAATGCTCCTTTATCATTCTAAATTATCATAACACCTCAACTCAACACTCCCCCTCAAGCTTGACCATGTGGAACAAGTCGAGCTTTGAAGGCTATGAGGTCTTCCTCATTAAAAACCTCACCAAGGAAAACCCTTTTGGGATAAAACCTTGATGAGGGAAAAAGATTAAAGACCTCATAGCAGGGGATTAGCTGAGTTGGGTAAGATCAATGAGTCCCAACCGGCCATGGATGGACTCCATTGTCTTTTGTCTAGCTGCCTAGTGAAACACATCGGCTACAGTCCTCACTCTTCGTTACATGATAGGCAAGGTAAGCATCACCCCTAACCCAATCATCTATCCTCACCTTGTGGCAATCAACCAATCGATGTGCTGCGTCACTCTCGTGGATATACTGACCAGTTAGTCGGTATTTTCAATTCTCACAATACTAACAATGTATAAGCGACCAAGAGAGTAGCCCCACACACAGTAATGGGATGTATTAGGTACCTGAATCACATGAACACATGACAATTGTCATTGGAGTGGACTAACTCATAATACCGACTACCACAACGCCAGAAGTAGACACCACTTCAAGATGCCGATCATTGACTCCCAAGACAAACGTAACACTAAATACCACCCTAAATCAACAAATAACCACCAATAGCCACAATCACTACAACCCAATAACCAAACAACAACACACACTAAACACCCGATCTTCGATGCAAACCAAACAAAAACAAAAACCAAGAAACACCAATACAAGCCCTCTCCTCACCAAAAACACAAGTATCCATACGATCAACCAAAGGTCCTAACTCCAACATAGGAGCAAGCTCAAACACATAGAAAATAGCAGGACACCGACAAGACCAAAAACTATCTTAATCAACCTTCACATATAAACGCTTACATAGCGTACTAAGCCGTAATACAATGATAAGACCTAGATCCGATTTCCCTCCATATACCAAAAATATGAACTATAGGCCCAAACACTGACAACACCAGCATAGCGCACAAAAATCTAACAAAAAGATCCCCGTGTCATTGATGCGAACTTCACTATCGTGCTCAATCATACACAACGAGAACCCCAACAAGATAACCAGCATCCAATCCTCAACCATAAAAACAACAGCACACACTTCACTGATTGTAAGATGTATAGCATCCCATCCATACTCCAATTAGGCCGGAAGACTCATAGTGCTAACGCAATCAGAAAAGCTCAGGATCCGTTCCACCATGTTCCAGTGGTGCTCCTTTGGGATTTGCATGTGTTGGCTTACCTGGTTCACACTAGCAGATATCAGGAAGTGTGATAGTTAAGTATATTAGCTTACCCACTAACTTTTTGTAAAGCTTGGCATCATGGAATGGTTTGCTATCCTCTATATCCCCCTCACGAGGAACCTTATACCTATCCTCCATAGGCATCCTTGTTGTCTTCCCTCCAAGTTTACCTGCATCCTTCAAAAGATGAAGGGTATACTTCCTTTGGGACATGAACAACCCTTCCTTGGATCTACAAATCTCAATTCCAAGGAAGTATTTCATTTCTCCCAAGTCTTTAATTTCAAAAACAGATTTGAGATAATCCTTAGTATCCTTAATACCTTCCTTGTCATTCCCAGTTATGATGATATCATCAACATAGAATAGGAGGACAATGATACCTGATGTAGAGGCAAGAGTGAAAAGGGTGTGATCAAGCTTGGATTTGATGAAGCCACGGCCATTCAGGGTAGTGCTTAACTTGTGATACCAGGCTCTTGGAGACTGCTTCAACCCATAGATAGCCTTCCTTAGCCTCAGAACATTTCCTGGTTTTACTAGACTCTCAAGGCCCGGAGGGGGTACATATAAACTTCTTCTTCCAATTCACCTTGCAAGAAGGCATTCTTCACATTCATTTGCCATAGGTTCCACGCCAAGTTGGTTGCAATGGAGAGGACAATTTGAATAGTATGGAGCTTTACCACAGGAGCAAAGGTGTCAACATAGTCCTCACCATAGGTTTGGGTGAAACCTCTTGCAACAAGTCTGGTCTTCTTCCTCTCTATCTTCCCATTTGGAAGGTACTTGATGATGAAGATCCATCTACTGGTAACAGCCTTCTTTCCTTTTGGCAACTCACTCTCATACCAAGTCTCATTCTTGATCATAGCACCTCCTTCATCACTTACTGACTTCTTCCATTCTTTATCCTCCATAGCTTCCTCATAAGACCATGGAACCTTACTCTCATCCAAACTAATAATGAAAGCACAATGCTCCTTAGGAAACTCGGCAAAAGAGCAGACAGCTTGACTAGGGTGAGCAACAGCTTGAGCATTATAGTAGACCTTAGTATTCACCCAATTAGATGGTTATCTTCTCACTCTAGTGCTTCTCTTTAATGGAGCTTGAGCTTCCTCAACTGCTTCTTCATGCTCATCTTGGCCTTCTGGTCCAGGTACCTCATTTGCTTCCTCATGTTCCCTCACACCTTGATAAGAACTTCCAGGACTTCCAGTGTTCTCGTTCTCTATATCATTATCTCCTGGTTCATTTCCGAACCTCATGATCAAGGTGGGATGGTTCTTCAGCTTCCTGTGGTTCAGGTACCCTTTGCTGATCTTGGGTGAGATTAATCCCAAGTCCTTCCATGATCATCCTAAGGCTTGCGGCCTTATCAGATGGTTGAGCTAGATCTTTAAGATCTTCCCAGCTCTTCTCTTCATAGTATCCCCTTGACTCAAGAAACTTGACATCCCAAGATATTAACAGCTTCCTTGTTGAGGGATTAAAGCATTTGAATCCCTTTTGACTCGTGGAGTAGCCGATGAACATGGCTTTAGTACTCCTAGGTTCCAATTTGTTTCTCATTTCTCCTGGCACCAGCACATAGCACAAGCACCCAAACACTCTTAGATGATCCAACGAGGGCTTGACCTTGTTCAGGACTTCAAATGGAGATTGATCCTCTAAGACTCTAGTTGGTGTTCGGTTAATAAGATAGCAAGCAGTCATCACAGCATCACTCCACAACCTTTTTGGAACATTGGTTTGGAACATCATCGACCTTGCTACTTCCATCAGGTGCATGTTCTTCCTTTCAGCCACTCCATTTTGTTGTGGAGTGTAAGGACAGCTCGTTTGATGTAGGATCCCATGTTGAGCTAGATGATCTTTGAACGCATGACCCATGTATTCACCACCATTATCTGATCTGAAAATCTTAATCTTGACATTATAATGGTTAGCAACATAAGTCTGACAATTTTTAAATGCATCAAGCACCCTATCTTTAGTTTTAATGAGTGTTACCCAGGTGTATTTAGATTTCTCATAAATGAATGTCAAAAAGTACTTATAATTCTCTTTAGATAAGCAAGGAGCAGTCCAAACATCAGAATGAACAAGATCAAAGCTCTTCTCATAGATAGTATTTGATTTCTTAAAGAATGTCTTACAATGTTTACCCAAAATGCATGCTTCACACTCATTATTTTTAAACATGACACCAGGTGACATCAAAATAAGAGCCCTAACATGGGGATGACCTAATATAGCATGCCACAAAGCATCATTATTTGAAGCTGAAACAGAACTAAACGAGTAACTAGAAGTGGAAATACGAGTAATGTCTTCAAGCATATAAAGGTCTCCCTTGGTTACTCCTTTCCCAATCAACTTACTGCTCTCAATATCCTGAAGCTTCACATCATTAGGACTAAAGATAACATTGCACTGAAGATCATTAGTACATTTCTTGACCGATAAGAGATTAGAAGGAAACTCAGGCATATAGAAAGCTCTAGACTCTTTATCAAACAGGTTCAGGGTTCCAATTCCTTTTATAGCTACTCTATCACCATTTGCAATCATAACATGACCATAAGCAGGTTCTATATCCTTTATAAGACTTGTGTCACTTATCATGTGATGAGAAACCAGAATCAACAACTAAAGGTTTAGTCGACATACTAGTAGCAGCTTAAGATCTATATGGTTCACTTAGAGCATTTATCTGATCAAGAGTCTTAGTCATTTCATAAGTGGTATGAGTATAACCAAGGGTGTTTCCGAGAGTGTTACCATTCTCCTTAAGAGCTTTGATGAGAGCATCAATATCGGACCTCCTTATGGTCTCTTGATCCATGCTCTTGACTGAAGTGTGTTGAGAAGCCATAGCCTTCCCTTCTCCTTCACGAGCAGTAGACCCATTTCCAGAAGGACCCGCTTCACTTGCTTCATTGGAAAGGTGAGATGGGGATGGTTGGTTTGAGATGGGGATGAAGTATCCAGCACTGGCTCCTCTTGTGACCCGGCTTCTTGCAGTGATCACAGTTTCCTCCAAACCTCCTATCCTCACCATACCTTCTTTCCTCTGGCTTCTACATTGCCTTGTTAGCTTGAGTGACCTCTGCCTTGTTGGCCAAGGGTAGGTCCCCTCTTCCTCCAAACAATCCGTGTGAACCCTCTTCCTTCTGGATTTGAGCACACACTTCCTCCAAGGATGGCAGCTTAGATGACCTAAAGATGTGCTTGATCAGGTCATTGTACATCGGGTTCAACGTTAGAAGAAGACCAAAGACCTAATCTTGCTCCTTCCTTTCCATGATGATGTCTTGATCCTGTGTGCTCGGCCTCAGCATCTCAAGTTCAGACCATAACGCCCTGAACTTTCCCAAGTGCTTAGTGAACTCAACCTCTTCCTGCACAAGTGTGTTGATAGCTCTTTTCACTTCAAACACACAGCTGAGATTAGATGTATTACCATAGACCTTTTGGAGAGTATCCCATAGTTCTTTTGCTGTCTCTTCAAGGATTGATGTCTCAAGAGAAGCTTGCAACA
The DNA here is from genome assembly GCA_905132765.1 of Moricandia arvensis. Lineage (NCBI taxonomy): Eukaryota > Viridiplantae > Streptophyta > Magnoliopsida > Brassicales > Brassicaceae > Moricandia > Moricandia arvensis. The sequence continues at coordinate 5,564 of CAJHQP010007135.1, forward strand.
CGGTGACCACAGTCATGTCTTCTTGAACCCATTTGTTCTCATCAACTAGAGCAACCTCAGTTACTCCTTCACCTTCTTCCTTCTCAGCAGCAGGTTTAGGAGGTCCATCCGTGATGTGACTCCACAAATCCTTGCTTCCAACTGCCGTTTTCACCAGCCTTGACCATAGGAGGTAGTTTCCACTCCCCTTCAATGTAACCGGAATCGCCAACATCTTGCTTCCTTCCATCTTGTTTTTGAGTACCCAGATCTTGAAAAGCTTGAGACTTTTAATGAAGCTGAAGAACACTTGAGGTTTAGATCTAAGAAAGGTTGAAGGTTTGAGATGAATCAACCCGGAAAGAACTTTGAAAACGAGAGTGAAAGCTTCAAACTTTCAAACTTTCCTTGGATCTTAAGAAAGGTTCAAACTTTGCCTTTGAACTTGAAGAACACGAAGAACGCAAACCCAGATTATCAGTAACCTGGCTCTGATACCATTAAATGTTTAGAGAATAAGAGAGTAGAGGTAATTGTTTAGACAGAATAGAATAGAAACTAAGAGAATAGCGATATTAAGAACAGATTTGTGTGGAGAGCCATTTTGACTAAGAGAGAAAATAAAAAAGAGAAATGATTGCTTATCATTGATACTCGACAGTCAAAATATATAGGAGAGCTACAAGGGTTTTCAGAAGCAAAAGGAAGAGCAAATGAGTGGACAGAAACAATAGGCGCGCTTCTTTTCAAACATTCGACCAAAGAGAGCCATAAGAAGAGCATCAGCATCTTTGACAAAAATACTGATCACTTTACAGCCTGTACACGCCTTATGAAGACTCCTTTTTACCATATAGATCAAGGTAAGACGCGGTAAGCTTCTCTGGTTATCTTTGTTTTACCCGGATCAAGTTTTACCCTTTGGTTGAGTATTTGGGTCGACCATGATCTGTACGGCCTGTACGGATTGTACGGCCTGTATGGACATGGTCGACACCAAACTTCTCCAATCATTTCTCTTCTCTTTACACTTCTCAATCTATCAGAAACTATAGTCATAGGCATGCCATGTAAACGAACAACCTCTTTAAAGAACAAGTTAGCAATATGCAATGCATCATCAGTCTTGTGACATGCTATGAAATGGGCCATTTTAGAGAACCTATCAACAACCACAAAGATGGAGTCCTTTCCGGTTCTAGTCCTAGGCAATCCAACAATGAAATCCATGGATATGTCATTCCAAGGATGGTGTGGAATTGGTAAAGGAGTATACAAACCCTGGGATTGGACTTGGGACTTAGCATGCTTGCAAGTAGCACACCTCCCACAGATTCTCTCCACATCTCTCTTCATGTGCGGCCAATAGAAGTGATCCTGCAAAACTTTAAGGGTCTTGGCAATCCCAAAGTGTCCCATTAGACTGCCCCCATGGGATTCCCTAATAAAGAGATCTCGCAGAGAACAATCAGGCACACACAATCTGTTATCATAAAACAAGAACCCATCTTGTCTAAAGTAGTGTCCTGCAGCAAACTTCTCACAAGATGCATAAGCTTCCTTGAAATCAAGGCCAGTATCATACATATCTTTAATCTGCTCAAACACAAGTAACTTAGCATCTAGAGTGGTCAAGAGAACATACCTCCGAGATAGTGCATCAGCAACTATGTTCTCCTTACCTTGTTTATACTTGATCACGTATGGGAATGTTTCAATGAACTCAACCCATCTTGCGTGCCTCTTACTAAGCTTACTCTGCCTTTTTAGATACTTTAGGGACTCATGATCAGTGTGGATGACAAACTCCTTTGGCCACAAGTAATGCTGCCATATTTGCAAGGCCCTCACCAAGGCATAGAGTTCTTTGTCGTATGTTGCATAGTTGAGAGTGGCTCCTCCAAGCTTCTCACTGAAGTAGGCAATGGGTTTCCTATCCTGCATCAACACAGCACCAATTCCAATTCCTGAAGCATCACATTCTATTTCAAAAGTTTTGATAAAGTCATGAAGCATAAGAAGAGGTGATTGAGTAAGCTTCTCTTTTAGGCATTGGAAATCCTTCTCTTGTGCTTCTCCCCACTTGAATCCGACATCCTTCTTTATCACTTCTGCTAAGGGAGCTGCAATGGTGCTAAAGTCTCTCACAAAACGCCTATAGAACCCAGCAAGCCCATGGAAACTCCTCACTTAACCCACTGTGATTAGACTCGGCCCGTCCTTGATGGCTTTGATCTTCCCCTCGTCCACCTTAACTCCATCTGCACTAACAACAAAGCCTAGGAAAACCAATTTATCCGTGCAAAAAGTGCACTTCTTCAAGTTGGCAAAGAGTTTCTCATTCCTCAAAACATTTAGGACAGCCCTAAGATATTCTATATGCTCTTCTAAAGTCTTGCTATATACTAAGATGTAACCAAAGTACACAACAACAGAGATGCCTATGAATGATCTAAGAACATGATTAATTAACCTCATGAATGTACTAGGTGCATTTTTCAATCCAAATGGCATAACTACACTCATATAATCCATGTTTAGTTTTAAATGCAGTTTTCCACTCATCTCCTTCTTCCATCCTAATCTGATGATAACCACTCTTTAAATATATCTTAGAGAAGATGCAAGAACCATGTAATTCATCAAGCATATCATCTAATCTAGGTATAGGGTGGCGATACTTCACTGTGATGTTGTTGATTGATCTACAATCAACACACATGCGCCAAGTACCATCCTTCTTAGGCACAAGGAGCACTGGTACAGCACATGGGCTCAAACTCTCTCGGATATAGCCCTTCTCAATGAGTTCCTCTACTTGTCTTTGCAACTCCTTGGTCTCAACCGGATTGGTTCTGTAAGCTGGTTGGTTTGGAAGCATAGATCCTGGAACAAAGTCTATCTGGTGCTCAATCCCACGCAATGGAGGTAAACCAATGGGATTGTCCTCTGGAAATACATCTTGAAACTCCTGCAAAAGAGAAACCATTTCACTCGGATACACCGGTGTAGAATCTGTTGAGTTCAAAAGAGTTTCTTTAAACACAAGTAATATAGCTGATTGTTTAGAGTAGAGAGTTCTTTTGATATCACCCATGTTTGCATAGAAGTTTGGCTGCTTAGTTCCAGCCGGTTTGAGATCAATCTCCTTCTTCTTTTGGAGTTGAATCTGATCATGCTGAACTTGCTTAGGTTTCAAGGGAACCAGGACAGTCTTGCGACCCTTGAACTCAAAGGAGTGCTTGTTGGTGAAACCATCGTGGATGACTCGGTGATCAGATTGCCAAGGTCTCCCAAGAAGTATGTGACCAGCTTCCATAGGTAAAACATCACACAAGACTTCATCTACATATCTTCCTATGGCTAAAGGAATGAGAACTTGATTTGATGCCTTGTTCATTCAACCATTGTAGCCGGTAAGGTCTTGGATGCTTCTGAACATTCAAACCCATCTTCTTGACCATTTTCTCACTTGCAGCATTCACACAACTGCCTCCATCAATTTTGAGGCTGCGAACCTTTCCTTGTACCAAGCACCGGGTATAGAATAGGTTCTCACGTTGCTCTAGCTCCTCAGTCTTGGTCTGCAAGCTTAAAAGCCTTCTAGCTACTCGAAGCTTCCCCTGGACTGGTCCTTCTTCATGCTCTTCTTCTGTTTCTTCTTGGTCAGACTCGGTGTTGTTATCTTCTGAGGCATACTCACCATCTTCCAGTAGGATCATGACCCTCTTGTTGGTACACTCATTGGCATAATGACCTCGTCCTTGGCACTTGAAACAGTTGACATCACGAGCTCTGGAACTAGAAGCCTCAGCCTTGCCCTTGCCCTTGTCAAGAGCACTGCTTGGTTTGGTTTCTTCCCTCGGATAGGACTTGTTGTCTTTCTGATATGGCTTAGACTCCTTAGGATATGTGGACTTCTCTTCCTTGGTGTTGTGTAACCGGTTGGATCCATAGCTGGTTCGTGAATGTCCCTTCCTCTTGAGCTGTTGTTCCACAATAATAGCCTTGTGTAACATCTCTTCTAACTCCACATAATGTTGCATCTCAACATTGTCTTGTATCTCTCAGTTTAGACCACACATAAACCTTGACATGGTCGCTTCTCTATCTTCAGATATGCTAGCCCTTAGCATGAGTAACTCCATCTCCTGGTAGTATTCTTCCACTGATCTTGAACGTTGAGTAAGCTTTATGAGTCTATGGTGCAAGTCTCGGTGGTAATGACTTGGAACAAACCTAATGCGCATGATAGACTTCATCTCTGTCCATGTCTCAATTGGTTCCTCACCATTCCTCCTACGGTTAGTGATGTACTGATTCCACCAGCTTAGAGCATAGTCAAAGAATTCAGTAGCAGCAATCTGGATCTTCTTGTGGTTTGTGTACTGCTTACACTGAAAGACCAGCTCAGTCTTCTTCTCCCATTCAAGATAGGCATCCGGATCAGCTTTACCATGGAAATGGGGTATTTTGATCTTCAAACCAGCAAGCTCATCTCTCTGGTTTGTCCTTCCTTCTTGTCCACGTCTATGTATTCTTTGGATTTGTCTTGATGATGAACTGATATGTTCATAGTAGTTGTCAGTTTCTTCAGAACCAGCATGCTCTTGTCGAGTTGCATTAGGTCTTTCTTCTTTCCTAGTCTCTCGGCTATGACCTTGTCCAGTAGCTGTTCTTACTTCTTCTTTGAACTCTTTACGGAGCTCATTGAGGTTGGTCCTCATCATCTCGGTCATGGTTGTTACCATAGATTGGTTAAGTTGAGCCGTCATGGCTTCCATGAGAAGATTGTTCTTCCAGACTAGCTCAGCTTTTTCTTCAGTCTCGGCCGCCATTGCTGCCTGCACAAAGGAAAACAAAATAGCCAGTAAAGAGATTCTAGAAAAAGCTCAACATAAAACTTAAGCTTGCTCGGCAAGGTAAAAGAAAAAGGATATGCGGCTAGGTCTAAAATTCTAGGGCTTTCCCCTAACAACCAAAAAGGAAATTACACAAAAACTTGCCTAGAACCCTAAACAAAATCGAGCAGCCTTAACAACTTAGTTCTACTTTTTGTTCAAGATGATAGAGGTTTATTGCGGACGAAACAGACAAAAGTTAAGAGAGAAAAGAGACTTCCCTAACCAAAGTTTCTCTGATACCACTTGATGCGCCCCTAGGATGCTCTTTGGTTGATAGGGAGGATAGATCCTTGCAAGAACGAAACAGAGACTCGAGTTCTTCAAGGTTTGTGGATTGAATGGTGACACAAGAGGGATTAGAGATCTCTTGATACTCCTAGATGAATAGCTCGGATATGACACACCAATTAATCACCCTTAAAGTTCTGGATATGACACACCAGAAATGATACTCGACAACTTCTAGAGAGAGAGAGCCGCCAAGAGAGAAAAGTACTTGATAGTATTAGATTGCCTGAGTACAATAGGGTTAGGGAAAACCCTTAAATAAAAGAAACCAGAGAACATACTCTCTAGAGTTTCGAAAACATTAAAATGGAAACTATAGTTTAAAATATAACATAAGCTTAAAAGATAAATAACTTCTGCTAGTCTTGGCCCGAGATAGGGCCTAGGTGATTTGTAAGACAAGTCATGGCCTCGTTAAAAACCATCCTCCGGAAAACCTTGTGGGACAAAACCAAAAGCAAGGAAAAGAGCACACACCAAATGTCTTGCCTAAACACTAGCTCAGCTTGATGTAGAGATGGCTTGAATGGTGATCAAGACATCTCGGATCAAACCTTGTCCAAGACTTTCTTCTTGTTGTGGATATGAAGTGAGTAATCCTACAACAGTCTCCAAAGTTTCTTGACTCTGGAACGGGTCATGGGACCTTCTGGAATGGTTAGACCATCATCACCAGGCTGCTGGTGCATTGTGGCATCATGTGACTCAACTAAGCTCTCCTTGCTCTCCTTAGTGATCTGGTCCTTAATCACATCACCTAGGGGGTTACCGGATACATTACCATTCTCCTTGAGAGCTTTGATGAGGGCATCAATGTCAGACCTCCTGACCAGCTCTTGCTCCATGCTCTTCAAGGTAGTGTGTTGGGATGCCAAGGCCTTTCCTTCTCCTTCTCGTGTGGTTGAACCAGCTCCGGATGAACCACCAGCTTCACCTGCTTCTGTTGAAAGGTGGGCTCTTGCATCACGATCCTTCATAAACTTTGCTGGCTCGAGATGGGGATGGAGAATCCAGCACTGGCTCCTCTTGTGACCCGGCTTCTTGCATTGATCACAGTTGCCTCCAAACCTCCTATCTTCACCACCTCTTCTTTCATCAGGCATGTACATCGCTTTGTTAGCTTGAACAACCTCAGCTTTGTTGGCCAGGGACAGCTCCCCCTTACCACCAAACAACCCCAACGACCTTTCCTCCTTCTGGATCTGAGCACAAACTTCCTCCAAAGTTGGGAGCTTTGGGGACCTCAGTATGTGTTTCAGATCGTTGAAGGGAGGATTCAGATTCAACATTAACCCAAACACCTGATCTTGTTCCCGCCTCTCCATGAGTGTGTCTTGATCAGTTGTGTTGGGTCTAAGCATCTCCAGTTCGTACCACAAGGCCCGGAACTTTCCCAAGTGTTTGGTGAACTCAACATCTTCTTGAACAAGGGTGTTTATGGCTCTCTTGAGCTCAAACACTCGGCTCAGATTAGAAGTGTTGCCATAGATCTTCTGGAGTGTCTCCCACAGGTCCTTTGGAGTCTCGCAATAGCTGTATGCCTCAAGTATGGGTGGATCTAGAGATCCTTGGATCATGGTTAGCACCATCATGTCGTCTTAAGTCCACTTCGGTTGATCAGCTAAAGAAAGCTCATTTTCGCCTTCTTCTTCACTAGCAACTAGTTTTGGAGCTCCATCTGAGATGTGACTCCACAAACCCTTGCTCGCAACCGCAGTCTTCACTAACCAAGACCACAACAGGTAGTTTCCACCACCTTTAAGAGTAACTGGAACAGCTATCATCACCTTGCTTCCTTCCATCTTCTAAACTACCTTCAAGAACCCAGAAAGTTTAAACCTTTGAGCTCGGAATGAAGCTGAAGGATAATCGATCTAAACATCAGGATATAAGAAACCTGGCTCTGATACCACGAAATTTTAAGAGAATAAGAGGAGAGTATGCGAATCTAAGAGAGAAAGAGTGAAAGAGAGTGAGAGATTAGGGAGGAGATTGCTTGATGTTCATGATGAACGAGAAAGAAAGGAGAGAGTAACTCGAGAATGAAATGTATTGTTTGGTTTTATTAATCAGAGAGGAGTTACACATATATAGAAAAGGAAGAGCTTTACAACGGATACAAGAGGTAAGGTAACCAGAGTAGAAACGTGGCTGGTCAAGGGGAGGGGAGCACCTAATTTAAATTTGTGGCTGTGGGTGCGAGATCCTTTTGGCATCTTGACTAGATGCCTTCTTTTTTCCAGCTCGGGACAGGCTGTCTTGGTCAACCTTATACTCTTATCTGCGAGCCTCCTTCTTACTGAGTAACCCCAATGGTTAACTTTCTTCTTTCACCCAAACCAGTTTACCTTGCCGTCTTCCTGCCTTGTAACCCAAGTATCCACCATTGTTGTACGGACCTTGAGTTGTACGGACCAGGTCCATCCGTACAACCTAACCCGGATTTTGCACAAGACCAAAATGTATTTTGGTCGAGTTTAAAGTGCTTTAGGTCGAGTGGTCCGTACGGTCGGCCGTATAATCCGTACAGTCCGTACCGTCCATACACTCGCCCTAATTTTGCACAAACCTTCCTTTGATCCCAAACTTCATCCTAAGCCTCTTAAATTTCCTCAGATCAACAAACAAGAGATCAGATCATGGGTTTTCACCAAGTCTGAGCTTTAAAACACATTTCAAACAAGCAATGGACAGATATCTTCATGATTCTATCTTAGCAACACTCTCTGAATCCTAATCATCAAGACTAAGAATTCAGGCAACAACACAATCAATTTTTCTAAGGGCAGAAGCAAGACAATTCTTTCAATACAGTTTAACACCCTTAGGTAGATTCTAAACAAGGTTGGGAGAATAGAGATTTGAGTAACCAGAGAGTATAAGTAACTAGAGAATAAGTAGAGAGTAGAGAATGATGTAACCAGAGTATTAGTAGCCATAGAATGGGAGAATGATGGAGAATAAGTAACCTGGAGAATCAGAGAATGAGAGAATAGAGAATAGAGAATAGAAAATAGAAAATAGACATTTGCTCAAGAGTTCTAATTGACAGAGTTTTGGTCTGTTTTCTTGAGTTTTGCGGATCCAATACTCATCAAGAGTTGGTGCTTTGGTAGCTGAAACACAATGGACCATTGGACAATTAATTTATCCACTGATCATAGACATGTGCCTCTGGAATAACTCATGAACTGATGTTTTCCAGAGCTTACAACAAGAGAACCATCAGAATAACACATGAACAAGTATTTCTTGTGGCTTAGACAACAATGAAACCAATGGATCAAACAGTTTGTCCACTGGTCAAATAGATGCTCCATAAAGAGAGAACTATTATCCAATGAACAAAGCATAATGGTGAAGCATTTTCGAATCCTTTCCCCTCCTGAAGCTTGATTTCAAGAAACTAACAAGTATTGACCAAGCTTACACTATATCAGAGTGGGAGAGAAAGGATTTGATTCACGAAAAAACAGAGAATGGGGTGAGTTTTCCCAAAGAAGAGCAACTAGGTTCTGATACCATGTTGGAATTCATGAGTGTTTGTCTCATGTCAAGAGATTATTCAGTTAACTTGTAACTGAATCCTCTTCAACCATCCAACAGGAAGTCACCATTCAAAAGAAGAGACAGCCAACTGGTGGTTGAATTCTCTTAAATAGCCTACACTATAACCAAGATCCTAGACAGCAAACTGGTTATGTGTGGCAAAGAATCTCGAGTTTGAATCTATTACTGGAGAACTGACACAACACTTTCAGTTTGTTCACTTAAGGAGAATGAGAAATAGAATCAGTAATCTAGAGCTTAAGAAGAGATAAATAAGAGTTTAGAGTGAGTTTGACAAGCATTAGGCTGCCTTAAGAGAGAGAGAGTTAAGGCAGCCTCTAAGCCCTAATGTTTAACTCCTTACATTGTGAATATTGTTTAGAAACAAGCAAGAGAGAGAGAGAGAGACGAGCTTAGAGAGAGAGAAACTTGTCTTTGATGCGCCCCTAGGATGCTTCTTTGGTTGCTGGGAGGATAGATCCTTGCAAGAACGAATCAGAGACTCAAGTTCTTCAAGGCTTGTGGATTGAATGGTGAAACAAGAGGGATGGATGATCTCTTAATATAACATGATGTGATCATGGACCGGGTCACTAAGGAGGGCAAGTAGAGCTTAGTTGAGTCACATGATGCCACAATGCACCAGCAGCCTGGTGATGATGCTCTAACCATTCCAGAAGGTCCCATGACCCGTTCCAGAGTAAAGGAACTTAAGGAGACTGTTGTAGGATTACTCACTTCACATCCACAACAAGAAGAAAGGCTTGGACAAGGTTTGATCCGAGATGTCTTGATCACCATTCAAGCCATCTCTACATCAAGCTGAGCTAATGTTTAGGCAAGACATTTGGTGTGTGCTCTTTTCCTTGCTTTTGGTTTTGTCCCACGAGGTTTTCCGGAGGAAGGTTTTTAACGAGGCCACGACTTATCTTACAAATCACCTAGGCCCTATCTCGGCCCAAGACTAGCAGAAGTTATTTATCTTTAAAGCTTATGTTATATTTTAAACTATAGTTTCCATTTTAATGTTTTCGAAACCCTAGAGAGTATGTTCTCTGGTTTCTTTTATTTAAGGGTTTTCCATAACCCTATTGTACTCAGGCAATCTAATACTATCAAGTACTTTTCTCTCTTGGCGGCTCTCTCTCTAGAAGTTGTCGAGTATCCTTTCTGGTGTGTCATATCCAGAACTTTAAGGGTGATTACTTGGTGTGTCATATCCGAGCTATTCATCTAGGAGTATCAAGAGATCTCTCATCCCTCTTGTGTCACCATTCAATCCACAAACCTTGAAGAACTCGAGTCTCTGATTCGTTCTTGCAAGGATTTATCCTCCATATCAACCAAAGAGCATCCTAGGGGCGCATCAAGTGGTATCAGAGCAACTTTGGTTAGGGAAGTCTCTTTTCTCTCTTAACTTTTGTCTGTTTCATTCACAATAAACCTCTATCATCTTGAACAAAATGTAGAAGAAGTTAAGCTAGTCCGGAAGAACAAGCTGCTCATGGAAGCCATGACGGCTCAACTTAACCAATCTATGGTAACAACCATGACCGAGATGATGAGGACCAACCTCAATGAGCTCCGTAAAGAGTTCAGAGAAGAAGTAAGAAGAGCTACTGGACAAGGTCATAGCCGAGAGACTAGGAGAGAAGAAAGACCTAATGCAACTTGACAAGAGCATGCTGGTTCTGAAGAAACTGACAACTACTACGAACATATCAGTTCATTATCAAGACAAAGCAAAAGAAGAAATAGACGTGGACAAGAAGGAAGGACAAACCAGAGAGATGAGCTTGCTGGTTTGAAGATCAAAATACCCCCTTTCCATGGTAAAGATGATCTGGATGCCTATCTTGAATGGGAGAAGAAGATTGAGCTGGTCTTTCAGTGTAAGCAGTACACAAACCACAAGAAGATCCAGATTGCTGCTACTGAATTCTATGACTATGATCTAAGCTGGTGGGATCAGTACATCACTAACCGTAGGAGGAATGGTGAGGAACCAATTGAGACATGGACAGAGATGAAGTTTATCATGCGCAAGAGGTTTGTTCCAAGTCATTACCACCGAGACTTGCACCATAGACTCAGAAAGCTTACTCTAGGTTCAAGATCAGTGGAAGAATACTACTAGGAGATGGAGTTACTCATGCTTAGGGCTAGCATATATGAAGATAGAGAAGCAACCATGTCAAGGTTTCTGTGTGGTCTAAACCGAGAGATACAAGACAATGTTGAGATGCAACATTATGTGGAGTTAGAAGAGATGTTACACAAGGCTCTTCTTGTGGAACAACAGCTCAAGAGGAAGGGACATTCACGAGCTAGCTATGGATCCAACCGGTTACACAACACCAAGGAAGAAAAGTCCACATATCCTAAGGAGTCTAAGCCATATCAAAAAGACAACAAGTCCTATCCGAGGGAAGAAACCAAACTAAGCAGTGCTCTTGACAAGGGCAAGGGCAAGGCTGAGGCTTCTAGTTCCAGAGCTCGTGATGTCAACTGTTTCAAGTGCCAAGGACGAGGTCATTATGCCAATGAGTGTACCAACAAGAGGGTCATGATCCTACTGGAAGATGGTGAGTATGCCTCAGAAGATAACAACACCGAGTCTGACCAAGAAGAAACAGAAGAAGAGCATGAAGAAGGACCAGTCCAGGGGAAGCTTCGAGTAGCTAGAAGGCTTTTAAGCTTGCAGACCAAGACTGAGGAGCTAGAGCAACGTGAGAACCTATTCTATACCCGGTGCTTGGTACAAGGAAAGGTTCGCAGCCTCAAAATTGATGGAGGCAGTTGTGTGAATGCTGCTAGTGAGAAAATGGTCAAGAAGATGGGTTTGAAGGTTCAGAAGCATCCAAGACCTTACCGGCTACAATGGTTGAATGAAGAAGGCACCATGAAGGTCTCAAATCAAGTTCTCACTCCTTTAGCCATAGGAAGATATGAAGATGAAGTCTTGTGTGATGTTTTACCAATGGAAGCTGGTCACATACTTCTTGGGAGACCTTGGCAATCTGACCACCGAGTCATCCACGATGGTTTCACCAACAAGCACTCCTTTGAGTTCAAGGGTCGCAAGACTGTCCTGGTTCCCTTGACACCTAAGGAAGTTCAGCATGATCAGATTCAACTCCAAAAGAAGAAGGAGATTGATCTCAAACCGGCTGGAACTAAGCAGCCAAACTTCTATGCAAACATGGGTGATGTCAAATGAACTCTCTACCCTAAACAATCAGTTATCTTACTTGTGTTTAAAGAAACTCTTTTGAACTCAACAGATTCTACACCGGTGTATCCGAGTGAAATGGTTTCTCTTTTGCAGGAGATTCAAGATGTATTTCCAGAGGACAATCCCATTGGTTTACCTCCATTGTGTGGGATTGAGCACCAGATAGACTTTGTTCCAGGATCTACACTTCCAAACCGACCAGCTTACAGAACCAATCCGATTGAGACCAAGGAGTTGCAAAGACAAGTAGAGGAACTCATGGAGAAGGGCTATATCCGAGAGATTTTGAGCCCATGTGATGTACCAATGCTCCTTGTGCCTAAGAAGGATGGTACTTGGCGCATGTGTGTTGATTGTAGATCAATCAACAACATCACAGTGAAGTATCGCCACCCTGTACCTAGATTAGATGATATGCTTGATGAATTACATGGTTCTTGCATCTTCTCTAAGATAGATTTAAATAGTTTTATCATCAGATTAGGATGAAAGAAGGAGATGAGTGGAAAACTGCATTTAAAACTAAACATGGATTATATGAGTGGTTAGTTATGCCATTTGGATTGACAAATGCACCTAGTACATTAATGAGGTTAATGAATCATGTTCTTAGATCATTCATAGGCATTTCTGTTGTTGTGTACTTTGATGACATCTTAGTATATAGCAAGACTTTAGAAGAGCATATAGAACATCTTAGGGCTGTCCTAAATGTTTTGAGAAATGAGAAACTCTTTGCCAACTTGAAGAAGTGCACTTTTTGCACGGATAACTTGATTTTCCTAGGCTTTGGTGTGAGTGCAGATGGAGTTAAGGCGGACGAGGAGAAGATCAAAGCCATCAAGGACTGGCCGAGTCCAACCACAGTAGGAGAAGTGAGGAGTTTCCATGGGCTTGCTGGGATCTATAGGCGTTTTATGAGAGACTTTAGCACCATTGCAGCTCCCTTAACTGAAGTGATAAAGAAGGATGTCGGATTCAAGTGGGGAGAAGCACAAGAGAAGGCTTTCCAATGCCTAAAAGAGAAGCTTACTCAATCACCGCTTCTTATGATTTTAGCAAAACTTTTGAAATAGAATGTGATGCTTCAGGAATTGGAATTGGTGCTGTGTTGATGCAGGATAGGAAACCCATTTCCTACTTCAGTGAGAAGCTTTGAGGAGCCACTCTCAACTATGCTTCATACGACAAAGAACTCTATGCCTTGGTGAGGGCCTTGCAAACATGGCAGCATTACTTGTGGCCCAAGGAGTTTGTCATCCACACTGATAATGAGTCCCTAAAGTATCTAAAAGGGCAGAGTAAGCTTAGTAAGAGGCACGCAAGATGGGTTGAGTTCATTGAAACATTCCCATACGTGATCAAGTAAAAACAAGGTAAAGAGAACATAGTTGCTGATGCACTATCTCGGAGGTATGTTCTCTTGACCACTCTAGATGCTAAGTTACTTGGGTTTGAGCAGATTAAAGATATGTATGATACTGACCTTGATTTCAAGGAAGCTTATGCATCTTGTGAGATGTTTACTGCAAGACACTACTTTAGACAAGATGGGTTCTTGTTTTATGATAACAAATTGTGTGTGCCTAATTGTTCTCTGCGAGATCTCTTTGTTAGGGAATCCCATGGGGGCAGTCTAATGGGACACTTTGGGATTGCCAAGACCCTTAAAGTTTTGCAGGATCACTTCTATTGGCCGCACATGAAGAGAGATGTGGAGAGAATCTGTGGGAGGTGTGCTACTTGCAAGCATGCTAAGTCCCAAGTCCAATCCCAGGGTTTGTATACTCCTTTACCAATTCCACACCATCCTTGGAATGACATATCCATGGATTTCATTGTTGGATTGCCTAGGACTAGAACCGGAAAGGACTCCATCTTTGTGGTTGTTGATAGGTTCTCTAAAATGGCCCATTTCATAGCATGTCACAAGACTTCATGATGCATTGCATATTGCTAACTTGTTCTTTAAAGAGGTTGTTCGTTTACATAGCATGCCTAGGACTATAGAGATACTAAGTTTCTTAGTTACTTTTGGATGACTCTTCGGTCTAAATTAGGCCCTAAGCTATTGTTTTCTACTACATGTCATCCACAAACTGATGGACAAACTGAAGTAGTTAATAGAATTCTAGGAACACTCCAGCGTGCATTCATCAAAAAGAACTTGAAAACTTGGGAAGATTACTTGTCACATTGTTAATTTGCATACAATCATGCCATGCATTCTGCTTCTAAGTAGTCTCCTTTTGAAATTGTTTATGGGTTCAATCCCATCTCTCCTTTGGATCTAATGCCTTTACCTGAGTGTGAAAGGGTTAGTTTGGACGGTAAGAAGAAAGCTGAGATGGTCCAACAAATCCATGAGAAGGCTAGAAAAAACATTGAGCAGAAAACCAAGCTCTATGAGAAGCAAACCAACAAGGGAAGGCGTGTGAGGGTCTTTGAAGTCGGTGACCAAGTTTTGCTTCACCTGAGGAAGGACAGGTTTCCCAACGAGAGGAAGTCCAAGCTAATGCCAAGGCTTGATGGACCCTTCGAGATCATCCATAAGATCAATGACAATGCCTATAAACTTGATATCCAAGGTAAGTATGATGTATCAAATAGCTTCAATGTCACTGACTTGGCCCCTTTTGATGTTGATGAACCAGATTTGAGGAAAAATCATTTTCAAGAGGGAGGGGATGATGTGGTCATGGACCGGATCACTAAGGAGAGCAAGGAGAGCTTAGTTGAGTCACATGATGCCACAATGTACCAGCAGCCTGGTGATGATGCTCTAACCATTACAGAAGGTCCCATGACCCGTTCCAGAGTCAAGAAACTTAAGGAGACTGATGTAGGATTACTCATTTCACATCCACAACAAGAAGAAAGTCTTGGACAAGGTTTGATCCGAGATCTCTTGATCACCATTCAAGCCATCTCTACATCAAGCTGGGCTAGTGTTTAGGCAAGACGTTTGGTGTGTGCTCTTTTCCTTGCTTTTGGTTTTGTCCCACGAGGTTTTCTGGAGGAAGATTTTTAACGAGGCCATGACTTGTCTTACAAATCACCTAGGCCCTATCTCGGCCCAATCTCGGCCCAAGACTAGCAGAAGTTATTTATCTTTTAAGCTTATGTTATATTTTAAACTATAGTTTCCATTTTAATGTTTTCGAAACCATAGAGAGTATGTTCTCTGGTTTCTTTTATTTAAGGGTTTTCCCTAACCCTATTGTACTCAGGCAATCTAATACTATCAAGTACTTTTCTCTCTTGGCGACTCTCTCTCTCTAGAAGTTATCGAGTATCCTTTCTGGTGTGTCATATCCAGAACTTTAAGGGTAATTACTTGGTGTGTCATATCCGAGCTATTCATCTAGAAGTATCAAGAGATCTCTCATCCCTCTTGTGTCACCATTCAATCCACAAACCTTGAAGAACTCGAGTCTCTGATTCGTTCTTGCAAGGATCTATCCTCCCTATCAAACAAAGAGCATCGTAGGGGCGCATTATAACACACCAAGTTAAACACCCTTAAGGCTCTGGATATGACACACCAGAAAGATACTCGACAACTTCTAGAGAGAGAGAGCCACCAAGAGAGAAATAAGACTTGATAATATCCGATTGCTTGAGTACAATAGGGTTTAGGAAAACCCTTAAATAAAAGAAACCAGAGAACAAACTCTCTAGGGTTTCGAAAACATTAAAATGGAAAACTATTGTTTCAAATATAACATAAGCTTAAAGATAAATGACTTCTGCTAGTCTTGGGCCGAGATAGGGCCTAGGTGATTTGTAAGACAAGTCGTGGCCTCGTTAAAAACCTTCCTCCAGAAAACGTCGTGGGACAAAACCAAAAGCAAGTAAAAGAGCAAACACCAAATGTTGGATTTTCACCAGAGTATAAGGATCTTGGTTTGTGTGTGATGACCACGCCTTTAAGGCAAGGATGAACTCGAAATGAGGAAGAGAAAGGGTTCTGGTTTACTTGTGTGAACTTTAATCAGAATCAGAGATTAGAAGAGACTAAGAAAGGGGAAGATTTGAGAGGGATTCGATCCAAGAACACTACAAGCTTTATTATGAAGTGGAGAGGGGTTTTCCCCCTTACTCCCTTAATGATTATATTTCGACCAGAGAGACATTATATAGAAAGAGATGAATACATTAGGGTTTACAAAATAATCAACAAAGCATGTGGAGTCAAAGGGAAGAGGCTCCTCGGTTTGAATTGTGTGGACAGAGCTCTCCACACGTTTTGGGACAGCCTGGAACCAGAGGAGCTCGCCTAAGGGAAGCTTGGCTGAGAATGAGCCGGCAAGGTCACTGAACCTATCCAGAGATCTGTCTAGGTTCATGCCCCTTCCTTTGGTGAGTGGATAACCTTTTGGATAAGGTTCTTCCTTTCTGGAAAATGATCTGCTCTTCCTTTTGGCAGATGGTATATTCCCAGCATCTTTTCACTCGCCCTAAACCTTCCCTTGGATCCCAAGTCTTTGCTCACCATAATAAACTTTCTTGAAGCTTGGTTCAAAAGTCTTGTGCTTTCTTAGGGTTGTACGGCCACATATCATCATGCTGGTCCGTACAGGTTTCACCCTAAGTTTGAACAAGACATAAAACTTCTTTTATGTTCAAATGGTCGAGGATATATGATTTGGGTTGTCTGGTCTGTACGGATCCGTACAGGCCATACAGGCCGTACAGGCCGTACAATCCGTACACCTCATCCTCAACTCGACCATTTGATCCCTTCTTCTCACCAAAGCTTCCCAAGGTCCTTCTTGATCATCCTCAATGTGTTCTAGAGCCTCTTGTGCACATATCAGCTTCCCACAGCCTTCTCCATTCTTGTTGCACAAGATCTCTTCACACCATCTATCTCCTTTGCCTCCATCTCATCTCTCTCTTGTTCATTTGTATCTCTTCAAGTTAACACTCCCCCTCAAGCTTGACTCTAGTGATCCTAAGTCAATCTTGGAACCTTGAAGTTACTCCTCATTAAAAACCTTATGAGAGAAAACCTTCCTTAGGGATAAAACCCTCATAAGGAAAAGAGTAAGTTCCTTCAAGGCCTAGGGATTGGCCAGTGAGTTCTTTGTGTCTCAACCAGTGTGGTGGACACAAAGAACTCTGGATCATGGCCCTCACTATGGTGTAAGCTAATCCGACTTGGATTGCTCACCATTAACACTTCTTGAGCTCATCTAGCTCACTCCATACTGATCTTGGTCTCTCCCCCTTTCACCCAACTTCTTGTTGGGTTAAGTGCTCAGATTACCAGATACAACCTCCATTGAGTACCATCTTCATTCTCAGCCTTGGTTGCTTCTTCTTCTTGAGTAACCACCAAGGACTCCATCTTCACAAATCATTGAAGCTTCTCAATACTCCCCCTCAAGCTTGACCATGTGGAACCAGTCAAGCTTGGAAGGATTGCTTCATGATCTTGATCAATACACCATTGCCCACTCCTTTCTGATCTCGCCACCTTGAATGGAATGCTGGAAGATACCTCAGCTAACTCTTCAACCACCTCACTTCAGAAGCCGCATTGTAGAGTCACCTTCATCTTCACACAGCCAAGAGTGCTCTGACCACTCTCTTGTCTAGACTCGCCAATGTCTAACCCCGGATGGCTCCATCTTCTATTCCTGGTGCAATGGTGAGGAGGAACCAGGTCTTGAACTTAGATCATCAGGTAGCTCACTCAAGTCCCCACCTCAAGCTTGAATTGAGTCTAGATTCAAGCTTGAAAGTGAGCCTGAATGAGCATCTAAACCAGGAGCACACCACCCCAACAGCTGCGCTTAAACCACTGGTCCACCTCCATGTCTTCAGCTTCAAGTACCCATGGATCACCGGCCTTCCTCCTGACTTTGGTGGTGACCTTCTTCTTCTTCTTGTGTGCCTTGAACCAGGAACTCAACAACCTTCATGGTTTGCGCTTCTTATAACCGGCTACTACACCAACAACCTTCCCATTGCTCCACACAATGGACCAAGCCTTCCTCTTGTTCCGGATTGATGCTGAACAAGTGACACTCCTTGTGCATCCTGAAACAACACTCAAACTCCAAACAAGATACGACACACTTGCATTGGGATCAAACCTTGGCTAATCATCAAGTTTGATCACCAATGTCACAAGCTTTGCACTTAGAAAACATCTCATTATCATTGAGATCCATCTAATGCAAGCTTACCACTCTCTAAATGCTATCACAAAGCACATAGGCAACCATTCCCTGCCTTAAACGACCCTTAGACATCAGTCTAGGTGTCTCAACTTTAAGGCAGCCACAATGACAAGAGTATGCAACAGCCTTAACCTATATAATTTATGAATGCAATCCGGATTAGATACAACTATCTATCATCCTAGCAAGACATTCATAAGAACAGAGACTAAGCATCAATGCCATTTCCAAACACCAGACCCAAATGCTTTACTTTAATCAGTTTCTATTCATGTATGCAAGCAGATTCAGAACATACTATCTAATATCATGTCAAGAAACATTTAGAACTAGAGCAAGCAGTTTAAACACTCAACCATTCAAAACGAGACATCTAAACATCCTGGGATAGATTCTAAACATTCATATCTAGCAATCTTAACACATCCTCAGGTCTCAAACACATCACACAACACATTCAGTTCATAAAGAATCAAGCTTTATAACAAGGGACAGTAGGTTCTCACAAACAAGGAACTAGTGTTAGTTCCTTGAACACCTTTGATTCATGGCAAGATCAGGGGCTATAAGTTGCACCTCCAACACCTCCTTCCTCCATGGACCTTCCCTTGGACTCTCCATGCCTAAAGTCCCCACCTTTCCTCATACTTTGGTCGCCCCCACCAGTAACAAGGTGAAAGCTTTCACCTTTCTTCCTGGTTTTTGAATAAGAACACGCCTAGACTTGATTTGATGAAGAGGGTAGCTAATCCACTCCATAACTCCTGGATCTGAGGCTCCTTTCTTCTGGACGGTATGAGAGAGTATGAAACTTCAAGAACAGCTTATGGGCTTTCCGGATGCACACCATCTTGTAGAGGTTGAACAGGCTGGAAAGGAAGCTTCTTTATGGGTTTTGATGGCATGAGAGAAAGATTTGATCTTTGCGGAAGCTAGACACCAAGTTCTGATGAACTTGGCTTTGATACCATGTTGGATTTTCACCAGAGTATAAGGATCTGGGTTTGTGTTTGATGAACACACCTTTAAGGCAAGGATGAACTCGAAATGATGAAGAGAAAGGGTTCTGGTTTACTTGTGTGAACTTGAATCAGAATCAGAGATTAGGAGAGACTTAGAGAGATTAAGAGACTAAGAAAGGGAAGATTTGAGAGGGATTCGATCCAAGAACACTACAAGCTTTATTATGAAGTGGAGAGGGGTTTTCCCCCTTACTCCCATAGTGATTACATTTCGACCAGAGAGAAATCATATAGAGAGAGATGGATACATTAGGGTTTACAAAATAATCAACAAAGCATGTGGAACCAGAGGAGCTCGCCTAAGGGAAGATTGGCTGAGAATGAGCCAGCACGGTCACTGAACCTATCCAGAGATCTGTCTAGGTTCATGCCCCTTCCTTTGGTGAGTGGATAACCTTTTGGATAAGGTTCTTTGATGTGCCCCTAGGATGCTCCTTGGTTGATTGGGAGGATATATCCTTGCAAGAACGAATCAGGGACTCAAGCTCTTCAAGGTTTGTGGAATGAATAGTGACACAAGAGGGATGAGAAGACTCTTGATACTCCTAGATGATTAGCTCGGATATGACACACCAAGTAAACACCCTTAAAGCTTCGGATACAACACACCAGAGACACTCGACACACTTTCTAGAGAGAGAGCCGTCAAGAGAGAAAAGAATTCGATGATTATTGATTGCTTGAGTACAATAGGGTTAGGGAAAACCCTTAAATAAAAGAAACCAGAGAACATGCTCTCTAGGGTTTTTGAAAATAATTAAAATGGAAACTATAGTTTAAACATAACATAAACTTAAAATGTAAATACTTCTGCTAGTCTTGGGCCGAGATAGAGCCTAAGTGATTTGTAAGACAAGTCGTGCATCGTTAAAAACCATCCTCCGGAAAACCTCATGGGACAAAATCAAAAGCAAGGAAAAGAGCACACACCAAATGTCTTGCCTAGACACTAACTCAGCTTGATGTAGAGATGGCTTGAATGGTGTTCAAGACATTTCGGATCAAACCTTGTCCAAGACTTTCTTTTTGTTGTGGATGTGAAGTGAGTAATCCTACAGCAGTGGCCTTAAGTTTCTTGACTCTGGAACGAGTCATGGGACCTTCTGGAATGGTTAGAGCATCATCACCAGGCTGCTGGTGCATTGTGGCATCATGTGACTCAACTAAGCTCTCCTTGTTCTCCTTATTGATCTAGTCCATGATCATATCATTCTTCCTTTCAGGAAAGTGATCTGCTCTTCCTTTTGGCAGATGGTATATTCCCAGCATCTTTTCACTCGCCCCAAACCTTCGTTGGATCCCAAGTCTTTGCTCACCATAATAAACCTTCTTGAATCTTGGTTCACAAGTCTTGTGCTTTCTTAGGGTTGTACGGCCACATATTATCAAGCTGGTTCGTACAGATTTCACCCTAAGTTTGCACAAGACATAAAACTTCTTTTATGTTTAAATGGTCGAGGATATATGATTTGGGTTGTCTGGTCCGTACGGATCCGTACAGGCCGTACAATCCGTACACCTCATCCTTAACTCGGCCATTTGATCCCTTATTCTCACCAAAGCTTCCCAAGGTCCTTCTTGATCATCCTCAATGTGTTCTAGAGCCTCTTGTGCACATATCAGCTTCCCACAGCCTTCTCCATTCTTGTTTCACAAGATCTCTTCACACCATCTATCTCTTTTGCCTCCATCTCATCTCTCTCTTGTTCATTTGTATCTCTTCAAGTTAACACCACCAAATGTCTTGCCTAAACACTAACTCAGCTTGATGTAGAAATAGCTTGAATGGTGATCAAGGCATTTGGATCAAACCTTGTCCAAGATTTTCTTCTTGTTGTGGATGTGAAGTGAGTAATCCTACAACAGTCTCCTTAAGTTTCTTGGCTCTGGAAGGGTCATGGGACCTTCTGGAATGGTCAAAGCATCATCACCAGGCTGCTGGTGCATTGTGGCATCATGTGATTCATCTAAGCTCTCCTTGCTCTCTTTAGTAATCTGGTCCATGATCACATCATCCCCTCCCTCTTGAAAAGGATTTGTCCTCAAATCTGGTTCATCAACAGCAAAAGGGGCCAAGTCAGTGACATTGAAGCTATTTGATACATCATACTTACCTTGGAGATCAAGTTTTTAGGCATTGTCATTGATCTTGTGGACGATCTCGAACGGGCCATCAACCCTTGGCATTAGCTTGGACTTCCTCTCATTGGGAAACCTATCCTTCCTTAGGTGAAGCCAAACCTTGTCACCAACTTCAAAGATCTGCACACGTCTTCCCTTGTTGGCTTGCTTCTCATAGTACTTAGTTTTCTGTTCAATGTTTTGTCTAGCCTTCTCATGGATTTGCTGGACCATATCAGCTTTCTTCTTACCGTCCAAACTAACCCTTTCACACTCAGGTAAAGGCATTAGATCCAAAGGAGAGGTGGGATTGAACCCATAAACAATTTCAAAAGGAGAGTACTTAGAAGCAGAATGCATGGCAGGATTGTATGCAAATTCACAATGTGGCAAGTAGTCTTCCCAAGTTTTCAAGTTTTTTCTAATGAATGCACGCAGGAGTGTTCCTAGAGTTCTATTAACTACCTCAGTTTTTCCATCAGTTTGTGGATGACATGTAGTAGAAAACAACAACTTAGTGCCTAACTTATACCAAAGAGTCTTCCAAAAGTAGCTAAGAAACTTAGTATCTCTATCAGAAACTATAGTCCTAGGTATGCCATGTAAACGAACAACCTCTTAAAAGAACAAGTTAGCAATATGCAATGCATCATCAGTCTTATGACATGCTATGAAATGTGCCATCTTAGAGAACTTCTCAACAACTACAAATATGGAGTCCTTTCCGGTTCTAGTCCTAGGCATCCAACAATGAAATCCATGGAGATGTCATTCCAAGGATGGTGTGGAATTGGTAAATGAGTGTACAAACCCTGGGATTGGACTTGTGACTTAGCATGCTTGCAAGTAGCACACCTTCCATAGATTATCTCCACATCTCTCTTCATGTGTGGCCAATAGAAGTGATCCTGCAAAACTTTAAGGGCCTTGGCAATCCCAAAGTGTCCCATTAGACTGTCCCCATGGGATTCCCTAACAAAGAGATCTCGTAGAGAACGATTAGGCACACACAATCTGTTATCATAAAACATGAACCCATCTTGTCTAAAGTAGTGTCCTGCAGCAAACTTCTCACAAGACACATAAGCTTCTTTGAAATCAAGGTCAGTATCATACATATCTTTAATCTGCTCAAAACCAAGTAGCTTAGCATCAAGAGTGGTCAAGAGAACATACCTCCGAAATAGTACATCAGCAACTATGTTCTCCTCACCTTGTTTATATTTGATCACATATGGGAATGTCTCAATGAATTCAACCCATCTTGCGTGTCTCTTACTACACTTACTCTGCCCTTTTAGATACTTTAGGGACTCATGATCAGTGTGGATAACAAACTCCTTGGGACACAAGTAATGCTGCCATGTTTGCAAGGCCCTCACCAAGGCATATAGTTCTTTGTCATAGGTTGCATAGTTGAGAGTGGCTCCTCCAGACTTCTCACTGAAGTAGGCGATGGGTTTCCTATCCTTCATCAACACAGCACAAATTCCAATCCCTGAGGCATCACATTCTATTTCAAATGTTTTAGTAAAGTCAGGGAGCATTAAGAGAGGTGATTGAGTGAGCTTCTCTTTAAAGGTTTGGAATGATGTTTCTTGTGCTTCTCCCCATTTGAATCCCACATCCTTCTTGATTACTTCAGTTAATGGAGCTGCAATGGTGCTAAAGTCTTTCACAAAACGCCTATAGAACACGGCAAGCCCATGGAAACTTCCCACTTCTCCTACTGTGGTTGGGCTCGGCCAGTCCTTGATGGCTTTGATCTTCTCCTCGTCCACCTTAACTCCATTTGCACTCACAACAAAGCCTAGGAAAACCAAGTTATCTATACAAAAAGTTCACTTCTTCAAGTTGGCAAAGAGTTTCTCATTTCTCAACACATTTAGGACAGCCCTAAGATGTTCTATATGATCTTCTAAGGTCTTGTTATATACGAAGATATCATCAAAGTATACAACAACAGAAATGCCTATGAATGATCTAAGAACATGATTCATTAACCTCATGAATGTACTAGGTGCATTTGTCAATCGAAATGGCATAACTAACCACTCATATAAGCCATGCTTAGTCTTAAATGCAGTTTTCCACTCATCTCCTTCTTTTATCCTAATCTGATGATATCCACTTTTTAAATCTATCTTAGAGAAGATGCAAGAACCATGCAATTCATCAAGCATATCGTCTAATCTAGGTATAGGATGGTGATACTTCACTTTGATGTTATTGATTGATCTACAATCAACACACATACGCCAAGTACCATCCTTCTTAGGCACTAGGAGCACTAGTACAACACATGGGCCCAAACTCTCTCGGATATAGCCCTTCTCCATGAGTTCCTCTACTTGTCTTTGCAACTCCTTGGTCTCAACCAGATTGGTTCTGTAAGCTGGTCGGTTTGGAAGTGTAGATCCTGGAACAAAGTCTATATGGTGCTCAATCCCACGCAATGGAGGTAACCCAATGGGATTGTCATCTGGAAATACATCTTGAAACTCCTGCAAAAGAGAAACCATTTCACTCGGATACACTGGTGTAGAATCTGTTAAGTTCAAAAGAGTTTCTTTAAACACAAGTAAGATAGCTGATTGTTTAGAGTAAAGAGTTCTTTGATATCACCCATGTTTGTATAGAAGTTTGGCTGCTTATTTCCAGCCGGATTGAGATCAATCTCCTTCTTCTTTTGGAGTTGAATCTGATCATGCTGAACTTCCTTAGGAGTTGAATCTCATCTATGAAAGTTACAAAATACTTGTGATTCTCCCTAGATAAGCATGGTGCGGTCCAAACATCAGAGTGAATCAAATCAAAACAATGCTCATAGATGGTTGATGATTTATGAAACACAGTCTTACAATGCTTGCCTAAAATACAAGCTTCACAATCATTATTCTCAAACATAACACCTGGAACCATTAAGTTTAAAGCTCTAACATGAGGGTGTCCTAGTCTAGCATGCCATAAAGCATTCTTATTCAAAACAGAAGCAGAAACAGAAGTAAAGGAGCATCTATGAACAGGCACAAAACTAAGTTCTTCAAGCATATAAAGATCTCCTTTGGTTACTCCTTGCACAATCAATCGGTTGCTCTCAATATCCTGAAACTTCACATCATTAGTGAAAGTTTTAATAAACTCAGGTTGTATGAGTGAGATGAACCCCAAAGGGGAAGATGAGAGCTTGTGTAGGTCGAAATGAGAGTGAGACTGATGAGAGAGAGAGAGACCCAGAGATTTAGAGATTTAGGGTTACTAGAGAGAGATACTAAGAGTTTGTGAAGAGGAAAGGGGAAACCCCCTATTCTGCTTACTATTACACACGACAATGAGCCCTTTAAATAAGGAATGAGGTTACATAAGGGTTTACAAGAGAATTCAACACAGAAATAAAGGAATCAACATAATTTGAAATGCTTGGCCAGAACTGCTTGGAGAGGCTGTCACTTGCTGGCTAAGGGAAGGAAAGTATGGCTGAGAATGCACCAACACGCCTCATGTATCTGTCCATAGACCAGTCCACATTCAGCACTTCATTTCCAGTCAGGATAAGGCTCTTCCTTATCCTTAGGCAAGAGCATCTCGCCTGATCCTCTTTTGATACCATACATATCCCTTCTTCTTCCTTTCTTCTTCCTTTCTTCTTTCTAGGTTTCTTCTTGCCTTCTGCCTCAAGTCTCCTCCATGGATGTGTACGGATTAGGGTTTGGTCCGTACACATTTCACCCCAACTTTGCACAGACCCAAAATATTCTCATTTGGTCGAGTGTAAAGTTTCCAGGTCAACCTAGTCCGTACAGGCCGTACAGGCCGTACATGCCGTACAGTACAGACTGCCCTAACTTTGCACATCAACCAAATGACTCCAAACTTCACCTAAGCCTTCTTCCTTCATCGTAAACCCTTCCTAGACCTTTTTCTAGCTCAGCATTGCCTTCTGAACCCTCCTTAGTTTTTCACAGAACTTCCACAAAGGTTTGGTCCTTCTTTGTTCAATAACCCTAAGTGATTGATTATCACTTCAATTTTAACACTCCCCCTCAAGCTTGACTCTATAGATCCTGAGTCAAGCTTGGAACCCTGAAGTCACTCCTCATTAAAAACCTTATGAGAGAAAACCCTCCTTAGGGATAAAACCCTCATAAGGAAAAGAGTAAGCTCCTTCAAGGCCTAGGGATTGGCCATTGAGTTCTTTGTGTCTAAACCAGTGTGGTGGACACAAAGAACTCTGGATCATGGCCTAACTGGTGCAGCAATAATCTACACATCTTGCGCATTCATGAACCTTCTCTTGACCTCTTTATAGACCCGGTTTGGGTCTCCCCCACCCAACTAACTTCACAGCCATCTTAGAGAAGCTAGGAAACGACCTTGATCATCTTCAGTGAGGCTCAAGACTTGGTACTCTGCAACTCACCCTTTCACCTATCCTCCTGATAGGTTCAATTGCTCGGACTCACCAGATCTTCCTTGATAGAGTAACCAGTACCTGATACATCATTCCACAAGTGTATCAGACCTCAAGAGATAAACCTATCCTGAATGTATATAAAGATAAGTTGAGGTTTACTATTAGGGCTGAATATAACATTGCAATGCATATCAGTGGTACACTTCTTGACAGAGAGTAAGTTTGAAGTAAACTCAGACTTGTAAAAAGCTCTAGATTCTTTGCTAAACAATTTCAGCTTGCCTACACCTCTTATTGGTGCTATCATTACATGTCCATTAGCCGGTTCTATATCTCGAATAAGACTAGTATCACTAATCATATGATGAGATGCACCAGAGTCTACTATCAATGGTTTAGACATGTTATGAGCAGTATGAGAATGACCAATCATCCTAGAATCAGTGTGGAAACTATCTGTTTGTTCAAACATACTAGCAACCCTATATGCACCAAACGAATAACCTTTGACATTAACAAGAGTGTTAGCATTATCCTTGAGCATTTTGATGAGAGAAATCCATCTCAGATCGACGGATGAACTCATGCTCATTGAGGCGTGGCTGATGGGAAGGTTAAGTCACCAGGGCCTTGCTTTCACCACCTTCACGACCTTCTGTCTCATTTGTCTTGGTTGAAGTCCCAGAACAAGATTGATCACCCGTTCCATAGGTCACATTGGCTCTCCCTTCCCTCTCCTTCATGAACTTGGCCGGCTTGAGGTGAGGATGGAGAATCCAGCATTGACTCTTCTTATGACCATGCCTCTTGCAATGATCACAGTTCCCATTGAACCTTATGTCTTCAAAGTTCCCAGCAAACCTCCTATCTTCATACTTGTGAACCTTGTTAGCTTGAGGCACCTCGGCTTGGTTGGCAAGAGTGAGCTCCCCCTTTCCTCCAAATAGCCCCAAGGACCCTTGTTCCTTCTGGATTTGAGTACAAACTTCTTCAAGGGTGGGGAGCTTCTCGGATCTGACGATATTTTTGATCAGATCATTGTAGGTGGTGTTGAGAGTGAGCAAGAGCCCAAAGACATTGTCTTGCTCATGTCTCTCATTCAACTCATCCGGATCCGTGGTGCTTGGCCTTAGCATCTCAAGCTCTGACCATAAATCTCAAAACTTTCCCAAATGCTTAGTGAACTCCATATCTTCTTGAGCTAAGTTGTTGATAGCCCTCTTGATCTCAAACACTCGTGTGAGGTTTGAGATGTTTCCATACACCTTTTGGAGTGTATCTTATAGATCTTTAGCCTTCTCACAGTAGCTGTAGGCCTCCAAGATCGACGGATCCAGTGAGCTCTGGAGGATGGACATTACCAGATTATCCTTTTGGATCCACTTCAGTTCATCACCAACCACCACTTCTTTGTCGCTTTCTTGAGTAATGAGATTCAGAGCTTCGTCTTCAAGGACATGGTTCCAAAGGCCCTTACTTCCCACGGCTGTCTTCAATACACGAGACCAAAGAAGGTAGTTTCCACCTTTGAGAGTAACCGGAATGACAGTAGTCTTCATGTTCTCCATTTCAAAACCAAAAAGATTGAAACTTTAGTTTAACGGAACAAACGAATGAGACTTTGAACGAAAGAGATCAAACAAACCCAGATTCAAGTGAACCAGGCTCTGATACCATGAAAGTTTGAGAGAATCTAAGTGTAGAGAGTGAGAATGAGAGACTAAGAACACTATTTAGACTAGAAAGAAGAAGACTTGACACAAGAGATTTCGATCCATTGAGAGAGACTAAAGAAAGAGTCTAAGAGAGACTAAAAGATTTTGTATTATTGATTAATGAACCGAGGTTATAAATATATAGGAGAGGAAGAAAAGCTTTACAACGGATAGATGATAAGGTTTAGGATAAGCTTATCCACCAAGCATGTGGAGTCAACCGGTCTTAGGCGCACCTAATTCAAACTTGTGGCTGGAGTGCTTCACACGCGAGATTCCTTTGGCATCTTGACCAGATGCTCTTCCAGCCTCGAGCCAGCCTGTCAAACGCGTGCCTTATCCATTCAGTCAAGCTTGATCCGCTTGGTAACTAGTAAGAATAACTCTTGGTAGAGTTACTCTTACCCGGGTAACTTATCATCCAAGGTAATCTTGCTCGCCCACATGTACGGCCTGTACGGCCTAGTTGTATGGATCTGTACGGACATGTACGGAACACCCTAAACCTCTTCCTTTCCTCTTCATAAGCCTTCCTCTCTCAAGTTATAACCTCTGTTCAACAGTATCCCCTTTGGCCTCTTCTCAGTCCCTACAGAATTATTTGTTTATGTCTTCATGTTTTAGTAATTGTTTAATCATGTATATTGCCTATTTAAAGGCTTCTCCATCACTTGTAACATTTAACCTGAATCAATACAAGTTTCTCTCTCTAAATTCGTGTGTGTCTCTCTCTTTCTTGTGTCCAAACAATATTCACAATGTACGGAGTTAAGCATTATGGTTTAGAGGCTGCCTTAACTCTATCTCTCTTAAGGCAGCCTAATACTTGTAAAAGTCACTCTAAACTCTTCTTTATCTACTTCTTAAACTCTAGATTACTGATTCTAAATCCTCCTCATCTTAGGTACACAAACTCAAAGTGTTGTGTAAACTCAAAGGGTCGCAAGACCCTTGAACTCAAAGG
>CAJHQP010007136.1:0-33940 GCA_905132765.1 Moricandia arvensis
TATTTGGTATCAGAGCACAAGGTTTGACTCGATCGTTGTTAGTTAAGACAAACCAGAGCTTATGGGAGATCTTACAACAACCACACGTTCAAAAGGCGTTTGACAAACATGATCTCGATCCATGTGTCCTAAATATGCTGACCTCATACGAATTTGTACAATCCGTATTATGGTCAATGAGGATGAAATAGTTCTGTTACGATTCATAAGGTTTGGAAGCTGTCCAACCGTGCTGGAACAGATGAATCGAACAAGAACGATAGATCAGCAACAGCGTTGCTATTCCAATCTCATTCCGGAGAATCTTATTGACTGCCAAGTTGCGCGAACTAAGACTCACCGTCGTTATCAGATATGGGAGGCGATAAGCAAGCGATACAAGCTGGCTGTCCCTGAACGTGTCAAGACTACAGGGAAGCACGACTACAAACCGCGTCATGTCAGAGGAGAACAAGTTTGAAAGAGATACAGATGAATTGCTTCAGACACATAGATATAACTTTGCAGGAAAGTTATCAGGTAAGCGGCGAAGCGAAGGCTGCATCCTTGGGAGAGAAACCCATCATCGAAGAAAGACAAGCTCGCGTGAAGAATAAGTCTCTGAACAGCCTACTAGTACGCAAATATATCCATATTATTGCCTCTCTCGAGCAACAGTCCTCGACCTGAAGACGACAGGATATCGAAGATATCATAGGACAGACTCAGAGGCCTATGAAGAACGTTATTGAAAGAGGAGTTGAGATAATCATGGTAGACATTGTTAACTTACAAGCTCAGTAATAACATAGTTCTATAGGAGGTACTGATATAGAGATCGTGGTGTTATAATGGAGACAGACAGTAGATATATGAGGACGTGGTTAGAGGAAGATATAACTCACTAAGAGCGTTCTGATCAAATCAGTCAAAGGACATGGAAGAGAAACCAGCTGTAATTTGTTTTCGATGTGATAAACCTGGACATTATGCTTCACATGTCCAGAAAGATTACAAAAGTTGGAGGAGGCAAATAAAACGGAAACACAAGAAGCTGATCCAGCCCTCGTACATGCACGAAATAGTATTCTTGAATGAAGAAAATATCATTCCAAAGAATTACTTTAAACCCAAGGATGAAGAAGGAATGTGGGTATTTTGACAATGGAGCAAGCAATCATATGACCGGTGTGAAGTCATTCTTTTCAGAGTTGAATGAAAACATAAAAGGTAAAGTTAAGTTCGGTGATGGATCATGCATTGAAATAGGAGGGAAAGGATCGATTTATTTCAAAGCAAAGTGGACGAAACAACAACTCGTCACAGATATCTACTACATCCCCCGAGCTTAAGAGCAATATTCTGAGTCTAGGACAAGCTACGGAAGCTGGCTGTGATGTTAGAATGAGACTCGACTATTCTAACGTTCATGACCAAGTGGAAGACTGTTGGTAAAGGTTATGAGATCTCCTAATAGACTCTACAAGATCAACCTCAAGATTGACGATGGAGGATATTCATGTATGTTTCAAAGAACATGGGGAGACGTTTGATTGACGAAGGATTGGATCAAATATTACTGGAAATCCTCAAGGCAAGAATGAAGACTCCAATACGCTTGATCATGTCCAACCCGGAAAACGAGGTTGAACAAGACGAAGAAGAACTAAAGAAGCAAAAGACATTTGTTGAATGGAAAATGGCATGTGCTGATGAGATAGAATTGATCAACAAGACCAAGACGTGGAACTTAGTTGATAAACCAGCACGAGTTAGAGTAACTGGTCTTAAGTGGGCTTTTAAGATCAAGAGAAATGCAGATGGCACAATCAACTTCAAAGCAAGATTAGTTGCAAAAGGAATATGCAAAATGCTAGAATCAAGTTTACTGAGACGAGGAGCTTGATAGGAGTTCAAGACGAGACGAGGAACTTGGTAGGAGTTCAAGATATGTCCAAGACCGAATTGAAGCTTAAGAGGGAGAATGTTGGAGATAAGCTTCAATAGCTTGGAGCCTAAGTTTCCAATAAACAAGTCGGTTTAGGAAAAATAGGCATATTAACATTATCTATAGAATTAGGAGTTATCTAATACTATAGAAAATAGAAAATAGGAGATATCTATTTACTATATATATTGATGTCGAGTTGTGGCATTCAATAATCAGAGATCCAAAAAATCGAGAGATCAAAGTGTTTAGTTTTGAGTTATTTTCTAAACACATCAATAAAGAGAGTTATTCTTTATACAAGTCGTGTTGTGTTCAAGCTAAGATCCGAGCTTACACATATCACGGTTTTGGGTCCTCTTACCAAAGACTCATACGTGAAGATGTGAATCTCACAAGAAAGGATTGGTCCGAGACTGAAGAAAGAACGATCAATGAAGGGATTGTTCTTGATTTGTATTGAAGAATTAGTTCGAAGTTGAAGCGATGTGAAGCTCGGCTATATCGTCATGCTGTTTATGGTCAGGAAGGTTTCAGCTCTGGATGATTGGATTAAGGTCATGTTTCAGAATGTGTTATCAACTTTGAAGACTCAAATCGTCTTGGCACTTGGTTTTGTTTCCGCTGCAGTCACAAAGGTATTGTGTGGTATTTGTATGGAGTTGTTTCTGTCACTGGTCTGCTAGTAGGAGTGGAATCTGGTTAGATCACATGGTTTGCTTTCTGATTCTCTTCAAAAGATGGCTCAAGGTTCGGGTCTGGTGTCAGATTGTGAGTCGGTATATCTGTTTGATTGAGTTAAGTGCAGACGCAAGTGTGGTTCTAAGATGGCTAAAGGATGGTATTTGATGGCACATGTGGATCTAAGGGACGCCTTAGAGCATCTCCAATGGTGATACCCCATTGGAGTCCTTAGAAAAAATGTTTTTTGACTTTTTAATTTATTATTCTTTTTTCGTTTTCAGATAAAAAAAATTATCAACCAATCACGGGCCGCCAAATTTTGTGGGGCCCGCAAAAAGCGCAAAAGACTCACTAAGAAAGAGTCCTTATTTAGGGATTTTAAGGATTGAATTCTTAGCTTTTGGTGGGGTCCACTAATTATTAAATTATTTTTCTCTAAGGACTGGCCATTAAGAATCTCTGTTGCGGATGCTTTTAGAGGTTTGATTGTGTGTGCGTCTGGTGCTATTTGGAAATTGGTTAAGGCTTCATATTCAAGATTAAAAGGGTTTTAGATGGGTGGAGAAACAAGTTCAGAATCTGTTGATAATAAGGCAGATTAAAGGTTATGAGGAAAATCAGTGTGGTTTCAGATTTGAGAGTTTTTTTTTGGCTTCATGCATCAGTCTCAAAGAAAGGGTTTAGATTCTAGTGAATCTAAGAAGCTTAGGTGTTGATGATCAAAGCGAACAGGAACATCATCATAAAGCTTGTTGCAATCTAGGAAGTCAAAGGATGATATTAGATTGCATTATGTTGTTTGTTGGTTTAAGTAGCAGAGATATGCTCAGATGCTGGATCATTCTGGAAAACAAACGGGTTTATTCTCGGGCATGAACAAGACAATGTCTTAAAAGGAGAAGCAAAGAGTATTATCAAAGTTAAGTAGAAGTCTGCTGGAGCAAAAGGCTTAACAGACTGCAGAGTCAAACGTGGCTATTGTATGAGTTGAAGAAGAAGCTCTTGTGAAGTGTCATGTTGCAGCTGTAAAAAGAAGGTGTTGTTCCGGGATGGAAGAGAGGCAGAGAATCTCGGGTTAGAGCTATGGTGACACAAAGAGTTTGTGTATTAACTTGGCGGAAGAAATGATATACTCATGGTGAAAACTGATGGTTAAAATCAGTGTTTGAAACCCGATTTGACTCAGACAGTTTCTGGTTCTTATGACTCAAAGTACATGAGTCAAGGAAAGATGGATAATCTGGTTATACGAGAGCTCATACGTTGGATACTCAACTGCAAAAGATATTTGCACAAAGACAATGTGTCTGAAGAAAGAGTGTCTGGTGGCTGAAAAGAAGAACCGAGTGAAGGGACTTCAAGTTGGGGTTAAAGTCACGTGAAGCTTCAGGTTACGGTTCCAGGAGGAGGAAGCCAGGAGTAGTGTGATATTACAATGAGAGTCAAGGTGTCAATTACTCTCAGGGATACCATCACTCAAAAGAAGAATGTTCATAACATTTGCAGCTAATTGGAGAACGTGTATACTGCAAGGTCTGAGGCGTATTATCAAGCAATAATCAGTGGTTAATAAATCTGATATACAAGCATAAACATGGAGTTTCGTTGGAATGGAGCTACATGTTAGAATCAAAGTGAGTAATGGAGGAGTTTTGCTTCAGGTGGAGTCTTGTTCCTACATGGAATGCAATGCACACCAGCTGGTGTTTTTTTACTTCAGTGAGAGTTTGGCTTATTTCAAAAGGTCTTGTAAGCTGATTCAGGTTTAAATGGTTTTGAGGACATGATAATCGGCGTACCACTTGGTACGGCCCTAGAATGGTTGTCTCTCTCTGAATCACTTGAAGGACGCGCGGGTGTATGATAGATGATGATGATGGACTTTGCTAAAGAGCTATGGATTGCTCAAAAGCTGTTTTGCTACTCTCAAAAGCAGGATAACTCTGGGTAGTGTCTGAGTTGATTCACAGAAGTTGGATTCTTCCTTAGTGTGATGTATAACACGTCCACAATCTGAACAAAGGAGACAAGTCTCCAGAACAATCTCCAGAACAATCTTGTTTTGCACCAAAAGGCAGTTTTATTATCGATTGAATGATTATAAAACGTGAAAGACTGCTTATAATGAATAAACTAAAGCCCTAAGCCTAAACCAAATGGGTTTAGGATGTCCTAATTTAATTTATAATTCGTTTACTACTCTTAATCCTATTAGAAGTTGTTTTACATAAATTGAATTACAAATAAAAAGGAAATAAACCAACATGCTGGTTCTTCTTGGGTTTTCCTCCTTTTTATTGATTACCCATGACTTGAACTGAGTATTGGAGTGTCTTCTTATGTTCTTTGGATCCTCCACATGCTTTTGGCCTAGCAAGAAATAAAGTGGATCAAGATTCTGGTTGCAATCCTCCTTTGGGCCGAAAATGCCTTATTTCAACCAACTCCAATATTTGCCCATTCCAACATCTTTCTGACTTGTTTTCCTTGTTCCACAGGCCTACTTGGACGTGGAAAGTGATCAACATAGCTTAAGTTAAGATCAGGTGCGTTTCTGATCTTTTCTGGATTGTTTATCCTCCACTGAATGCACCTCTATCGCCTTGTTCAGGTCCAATCAGCTCATCCTCTTCAGACTCGTCCAGTTCAGCATCACTTCCTGATTCATCCAACTTAAACAGCTTCAGCTTCGCATCTGATACTTATCCATTCCTGGTTGTACCAAGACATCGTCCCTTCTCTCTATCTAGAACCTCATAGATCATTCCAATGAGCCCTCGAAACTCTCCATTAAGCTGCACCCTGATCACTGGTATAGCTGACCCATACATTGGCTTCAATCCATTTATTTTAAGCCTGATCAGGATCACATCATCCCCTCTTCCTCTAAAAGGATTTTCCCTCAAATCCAACCTCTGTAGGAAAATAAAACCATACACAATCAGCTCCATTGCAATAGTTCCTATGGACAGTGTGTTTTTGGTGCTGCTTTCCACGTTTGCCTCTCCTCTAGGCTCAAAAACAAAGTGTTTAAGCCTTTCACATGCCTTAGGTGATCCATTGATGTGTTGTATTTGCAAACAACACTTAAAGCACAAATCCCCATCTTCTTTTTTAGCTTATACATGCCTGGTACTTATTGCATTTCTATCCAACACAATCCTTTCCAGTCCTTATCCCTAAATATATCATCATGGGTTGTTAACTTAGAACTCACAAAAAGAATCAGTGGTTCCCTTAGATCACCAAATAAGCCCGTGTGCCATTCTGGTGTTCGAACAAGTCCACTACAGCCAAGAATGGAAATCCAAGTGACATCCTTCAAACCATCACGAACCCTCCCTATTTGTCTTGTCTAAAACACTCCATATGGTCAAGTGGTCGAGTGCAATAATCCCCATAATCATTCTTGAGCTTTGGTTTCTCTTTTACCCCCAACAAGTTTATGTTTTGCTCTTCTCAGTTTGTTCTGATCAGTTATGGACCTGACCAAGGACGTGTTGCCTCTTAACTCTTCTTCATTCTCACTGTAACTGGTCTGGATCACACCATCCTCTCTCCCTTCAAAGGATTTGACCACAAATCATGTTCTTCAACCGTGAATGAACTCTGCAAATCAAGCTTGAATGCAACTGCTTTCTGGTCCAGAATTTTGTCACTTCTTCTAAAAACACACAAGATTCCTTCTGGTTCAAAAATAACTTGTTGCAAGTCCTTGAAAACTCTCAGATGTTCCACTAAACTGAACTGAAGACATACCATAGGTCTGATAAGTAAATCACAAGATAATGTCTTAAAGTTATCACCTTGATCAGCCATAAAAAAGAACAATTAGGAGCTTTCGATGACCCTCCAAACACTCTCTCTTCTTCTTTTGTTTGATCAGGCACGTGGTCACACTCAACTTGTGCTTCCTCCTCTTGTTTCAGACAAAGAGTTGTCAGTTCTGGTTCACTTTGATAGCTCTCCTCAGTCTGTTTTGATTGTGAAGCTACTACAGAATGTTTCAGATTTTCCTCCTCTTGTTTCATTGATAGATCAAGAACCACTGGTCTCCTCTTAGCCGGTTTTGATGGTAGTTCAAACACACAAGCAAACTGATCTAAAGTAGAAAGCTTTGTTTCTGCTTCTGGTTTTAGTTCAGGAAGTTTCCACTGGCATACAAAGCTCTTATTCATTAATGTCTTCATCTCAACCCAAGAAGCAATTTGTGGCCTTCCATCGAATCTCCTAGTCTGAGCAACTCTTTGCCACCAAGTGAATGCACTTCCACATATCCAGTGACTACTAGACATACCTTCTTCTTTTCAGTGTAGTATTGGATTCTAAAGAGAAACTCCATCTTCTTTTCCCAGTTTAAGTATGCATATGTATCAATCTTCCCATAGAAGGATGGAATTGTGAGCTCTTCTTCATATCCAAACATAAAATCCTGCTTATTAACTGATAAATTTCGCGATCCTTGGTTAAAACTTCAAACATAACCTTCAAGTGGCTCTGATACCACTTGGTACGGCCCTGGAATGGATGTCTCTCCCTGGATCACTTGAAGGGGGCGTGGGTGTATGATAGATGATGATGATAGACTTTGCTAAAGAGCTATGGTTTGCTCAGAAGCTGTTTTGCTACTCGCAAATGCAGGATAACCCTGGGTAGTGTCTGAGATGGATCACAGATGTTGAATTCTTCCTTAGTGTGATGTATAACACGTCCACAATGTGAACAAAGGAGACAAGTCTCCGAAACAATATGGTTTTGCACCAAAAGGCACTTTTATTTGATTACAAAACGTGAAAGACTGCTTATAATGAAAAACTAAAGCCCTAAGCCTAAACCATATGGGTTTAGGCATCCTAATCCAATTTATAATTGGTTTACTACTCCTAATCTTATTAGAACTTGGTTTACATAAATTGAATTACAAATAAAAAGGAAATAAACCAACAAGCTGGTTCTTCTTGGGTTTTCCTCTTGTTTATTGATTCCCCACGACTTGAACAGAGTATTGGAGTGTCTTCTTATGGTCTTTGGATCCTCCACGTGCTTTTGCCCCAGCAAAAAAAGCAAGTGGATCAAGATTCCGGTTGCAATCCTTATTTTGAGCCAAAAATGCCTTATTTCAACCAACTCCAATTCTTGCCCATTCCAGCACCTTTCTGACTTGTTTTCCTTGTTCCACAGGCCCACTTGGACATGGAAAGTGATCAACATAGCTTAAGTTAAGATCAGGTACGTTGCTGATCTTTTCTAGATTGTTTTGTTGTGACGTGGTTCTCGCAGAAATGTTCAACTTGAAGAGGAATTGAACAAGTTCGGTGTGTGACGCGGGAAAGTCTTTTAAAGCAATAATGATGATGTGGCAAGATATGTACACGATAATGATGTTGAGATCTACTGAAGATATGTGAGATAGGATTCGAGCTTATCTGAAGAGATTGGGAAGCAACGAAACTTGACGGTATAAATAGAGACGTCTTGGGGGTTTTAGGGTTGTGCTTTCGAAAATCATTAAGAGAGAAAAGCTAGTGTGTTACGTGTTTGAAACTGATCAGTGTTGATTCACAGGCTGTGTTATCATATCAATCTGATTAAACAGATTAAGTGTAATTTGTTTAAGAAGTTTCAATAAAAGCATACAGTTTTTGTGTTGACTTGAAAAGCTATGACTGATTGTCCATACTCTAGGTACTTCAATTGGTATCAGAGCAGGAAACCTACCTAGATTAGATTAATCTATAACAGGTTGAGATCATGCAGTGAGTATGGACTCATCAAAGGAATTGCTAGCGGTTCAGAGAACTCTCATGCTTGATGAGAACAATTTTGGACATTGGAAAGTTCGTATGAAACAAAGACTCAAAGGTATTGATGAGGATGTCTGGACATCTGTTGAGAATGGTTGGACATAACCTAGTATGAAAGCAGAAGATGAAGAAACAGTGCTTAAACCTAAAGATAGATGGACTGAAACCGACAAGTTGGAATCAAAGTTTAATTCAAAAGCCATTTATGAAATATTTAATGCTATTGATCCAGAACAGTTCAAGCTGGTTCAAGGTTGCTCATCTGCTAAAGATGCATGGGATACTCTTGTTAACTACTACGAGGGAACATCAACAGTTAAAAGAACAAGACTGGATCATCTTGCTACTCAATTTGAAAATATGAAGATGTCAGAGGATGAATCAATCACCACTTTCAGCTCAAAGCTAAGTGCAATTGCCCATGAAGCTACAGTACTTGGAAAAGAGTACAAAGATCAAAAACTTGTGAAGAAACTGATTCGATGTCTCCCTGACAAGTTTGCAAATTACAAACCTCTTTTAAAACATGGTATGAACACAGATGACATGAAATTTTCACAGCTGGTGGGTATACTTAAATCATAAGAGATGGAAGGCAGCAGTGATCATCACAAAAAAGGAAAAGGCATAGCTTTTGCAGCTGAGAAACATGAAGATAAGATTCAGGTGTTGCATGATTCTCTAAATCAAAAACTGGAAGATAGTGTCGGTTTGCTGGCCAGAAACTTCAAAAAGGCGCTTCGTAGAATTGAAAAAGGTCAAGTGAGAAGTCAAGCTTCTCAGCAAAAAACGTGATTCCAATCAAGACTGGCGACGAGATAAAGAACGAAGCAACTTTAGAAACTCAAGAAGTGATGGGAACCAAACCAACAAGAGACGTGATCTACAGTGTCATGAATGTGAGGGTTTTAGGCATTTTAAATCTGAGTGTCCTTTGACCAAGCGAAAGGAACTAAAGTGCAGTGAATGTAAAGGTTTTGGACACATCAAAACTGAATGTCCAAATTTGCTTAAGAAGGGAGAAAAATCTTTTTTAAGTTTCAGTGACACAGAGTCGGAGGATGAAGATGATGATCGAAGCATGGTGAACTTAGTGTCACTTGTTAGCAAGGATTCCAAGCCTGATGTAGATTCTGGATCAGAGGATGATGATGATGAGGAAGAAATAGATCCTAAGGTTGAGTATCGTAAGCTGTATGACAATTGGGTTTCATTGAGTAATGCGAACTTGAAGTTGTTAAAAGACAAGGCCATGCTCGAACCTCAGATCAACATACTTGAGATAGAGAAACCAGTAGAGCTGCAGGTGGAAACACATGGATCCAACAAGAAGCCTCTGAGATCAGATTCAGTTGAAAAAGGGAAAGTTATTGAACTTGAACTGAAAGTTACTGAGTTGACTGAGCAGTTAGGCTTGAAAGAAGAAAAATGCAGGAGCTTGGAACGTAATCTGAGTGATAATCACAAAAGGATTAGAATGCTGAACATTGGAACTAAAAACCTGGACCAGATCTTAACAGTGTTACAACCACCAAAAGTGAATTGGGATATTGGATACAGTGGCAATGAGATGAGAGATGAACAGGTCACTAGCACTAAAAATCCTAGCAACCATGTTTTTATTCAGTCAAGACTCGAGCATGCTGAGGAATCCATGACCATTAATGAATCTAAGGATTCGAAGCCTGAGAAGATAAAATCAGTTGGAAATATATTGTCTTATAAACGAGGATGTGATTCATGTGGACATCAAGGTCACATTGCACGATACTGCTATGAACGACAACACAACATATTGATGGCTTGGAAGTCTGGGAAGTGCTATCCTGAACCAAAATTCTATGCGCATGTATGGATCACTAAATCAATGTTGTATGCTAAAAAGACGGAAGATGAGTTTGATGATGATTCCTACGCATGTGATATCATTCAACTTGAACCATACAAGAACACTGAAAATGCAGGAGGCAAAAAGGTTCATAAAATGAATGATGGTTTCGAAGTAATCTGTAACTTGTCACTAATTGACATCTCAGAAGAAGACGAATTGTTCAATACTGAACGGGTTAATTGCACTGGTAACAACAAAAGCTTGGTGGCATACATGTCTTTGGAACCTTCCAAAACCATGTCATGGTATTTCGATAGTGGTTGTTCAAGACACATGACTGGCAAACAACAAGTGCTTACATCTTACAATGAAGTTAGTGGTGGCAAAGTGACATTTGGAGATGGAGGAAAAGGGAACATCAGAGGCGTTGGAAGTGTTCAAAATTCTGAACAACTATCCTTGATGAATGTCTATTATGTTGAAGGTCTAAAGGCAAACTTAATAAGCGTCAGTCAGTTGTGTGATGAAGGACTCAAAGTTATATTTACAAAGACTAAGTTCCAAGCAATTGATGACAAGGAAAACGTTACTCTTGAAGGTGTTCGCTCCAGAAATAACTGTTATATGTGGAAGGCTCCAAATGTGTGCTTGATAGCGTCTGACTCACAACTTGATCTTTGGCACAAACGAATGGGTCATATGAATGTGAATGGACTACTAAGAATACTCAAGGCAAATGTTGTCAGGGGACTACCACGTCTGGAAGAATCAATGGGATCAGTGTGTAAGGCATGCTGTCAGGGAAAACAGATTAAAGTACAACACAAGCAAGTTAAGGAGATTACATCTAAGCGTGTGTTAGAACTGGTACACATGGACTTGATGGGTCCGATTCAAACTGAAAGCATTGCTGGTCGAAGATACATATTTGTTCTCGTTGATGATTTCTCAAGATTTACATGGGTCAGGTTTCTGAGGGAAAAATCTGAAACACTTCAAAGTTTCAAAATGTTAGCTCTGCAACTGTCAAATGAAAAAGGTAGTATTGCACAGATCCGAAGTGATCATGGTGGTGAATTCCAAAATGAAGCATTTGAGAGATTCTGTACAGAACAAGGAATCAGACATCAGTTCTCTGCTCCAAGAACTCCACAGCAAAACAGAATTGTCGAACGAAAGAACATAACTCTACAAGGAATGGCAAGAGCTATGTTGCATTATAATCAGGTTCCCACAAGATTTTGGGCTGAAGCCATTAGCACTGCCTGCTACATAATCAATAGAGTCTACGTGAAGCCAGGAACGAAGACCACTCCTTACGAAATTTGGAGAGGAAAAACACCCAACTTGAGTCATCTACACGTTTTTGGGTGTGTCTGTTACATACTAAATGACAAAGACAATCTTGGCAAGTTCGACTCTAGATGTGAAGAAGGTATATTCTTGGGCTATTCAATTCACAGCATGGCATTTCGGGTTTACAACAAAACAACTAAGATGGTGACAGATGCTATTAATGTGGTGTTTGATGATAAAAATGGGCGAATCTTGGAAGGAGTTAGTCTGGATGAGAATCTTGTTTATGATGGGAATGACGAAGTTTTCAAAACACAAGACTCCACTCGGATAAGTGATCTGGAACCTGATAAACTTCAAGTGCATGAAAATCACTCAGCAAAAGATGTGATTGGAGACATTGATGCTGAAAGAGTCACCAGAAAACTGAATATTAACTTCAAGGAAATGGTGAAACTTGCATGCTTTATCTCGCTTACTGAGCCCAAGGATGTATATGAAGCTTTGGAAGATGAATTCTGGACTGAGTCATGTCATGAAGAGCTTGCACAATTCGCTAGACACAATGTGTGGGAATTAATGCCACGACCTGCTGGAGCTAATGTCATTGGAACGAAATGGATCTTCAAAAACAAAATAGATGAAGATGGGAATGTAGTGAGAAATAAATCCAGACTGGTAGCTCAAGGATACTGTCAAATAGAGGGAGTTGATTTCGACGAAACCTTCGCACCAGTGGCCAGACTTGAATCTATTCGTCTACTTCTTGGCATTGTATGTAAGTTGAACATCAAACTGTTTCAAATGGATGTCAAGAGTGCGTTTCTGAATGACTTACTCCATGAAGAAGTATATGTTGACCAGCCAAAAGGATTTGAGGATCCAAAGTATCCAGACCATGTTTCCAAGTTGAAGAGAGCTCTTTATGGCTTAAAACAAGCTCCAAGAGCCTGGTATGAACGACTTGCACAGTTCTTACTGGAAGCTGGGTTCAAGCGAGGCAGTGTTGACAGAACTTTATTCATTCTCGAAAAGAATAAAGGAATGTTAGTGATGCAAATCTATGTGGATGACATAATCTTTGGAGGAACAAAAGAAAGCTTAGTCAATGAGTTTGTTCAAACAATGACAAGTGAGTTTGAGATGAGCATGGTTGGGGAATTAAAATATTTCTTAGGACTCCAAATCAAGCAAATGGATGAAGGAATTTTCATTTCTCAAAGTACTTATGCAAGGAATCTTGTGTCGAGATTTGGAATGCACCTGTCCAAGCCATCAAAGACGCCTATGAGTACTACCTGCAAAATGTGCAAAGATGAAGCAGGAATAAACGTGGATGAAAAGCTCTATCGAGCGATGATAGGCAGTCTATTGTACTTGACTGCAAGCAGGCCTGACATTTGTTACAGTATTGGAGTATGTGCTCGTTATCAAGCTAGACCACGAGTCTCACACATGAATGCACTCAAGCGAATCATAAAATATGTGAAGGGGACTGAAAATCTTGGATTGTATTTCTCTAAGGATACTAATTCAAATTTGGCTGGTTTCTGTGATGCAGATTGGGCAGGGAGCGTGGATGATAGAAGAAGTACCTCGGGGGGATGTTTCTTTCTTGGAAACAACATGATCTCTTGGCACAGTAAGAGGCAGAATTGTGTTTCACTATCCACAGCAGAAGCTGAATACATTGCTCTTGGAAGCTGTTGTACTCAATTGCTGTGGATGCAACACATGTTGGACGATTATGGTATGAACTCTTCTACTCTCTTACTACATTGTGATAATCAGAGTGCCATTGATATATCTAAGAACCCAGTTATGCACTCAAGAACCAAGCACATAGCCATACGTCATCACTTTGTAAGAGACTTGGTTGAGGCAAAAATAGTGGTTATAGAACATGTATCCTCTGAAAGGCAGGTTGCTGACATTTTCACAAAGGCACTTGATCTTAACACTTTTCTGAATCAAAGAAAGGGTATCGGAGTATTCTCTATCTGAGCAGCTCAAGCTATGAAGGTGGACAGGTACAAAGATTATGAGAACATTGAGTGACAGAAAAAATTCTTTTTATAAATCAAACTCCAATTAAACCTCTTGTTGGCAAGTCATGTGTAAAGAGGGCTACTCATCATGCATTGGTAAGATAAGATTACTCTGGGAGTTTAAACTGAGAGACAAGTCTGGTATAGTGCTCGGATATGGATGCTACAACATTTATAGCTGAGATTTCAGTTACCAAGACAGTTTGAGGATGAAAGACAAATACAATTTGGACATGGACGCTAAAACGTTTTTGTTTAAGTTGGTCTCAGTCTGGACTCGTGGAGTTGACATAAGGGAACAAGGAGCTAAAGACACCTGGATGAAAAAAAAGAAGAGATTTTTAGATCAAGAATCATTGGAAGATCACCAAAATATCACCAGGAATGTTTTTCATTACGACAAGACTCAGGCACTCTCTTTGGTCTTGGGTACTGCAATACTTAAGCTTAAAGAAGATCACTGCTTGGATTGTACTTGTTCATCCTTCTTCACTCTATCTCAGTTAGGAGTAATATCTTCGTATGCATGATGATGTGAAGACTAGTACATCATGATCAAAGTGACGAAAGCTGATCAATCAGCCGTTGCGGCGAGTCAGTGGGTTGATTTTTTTTTTTTTAAATAAAAAAATTATCATGTGATAGCATATGTCTCAGTCTCGAAGTATTGTGTCGAACCTTCCTCTAGCAAAAGTCATCTCTAATGGATTTAAAAGAGGATATTTCAAAATACCACTTACTTCATATCAACTTTCGAACAAAGTGTGATGGGCTCGTTTGTGAACCCATTGAAGAGTGATATATGTTTTTGGGTTACTATGCTATGGTTAATAATGGGCCTCTAACAAAAATCTGTTAAGTTCTTGGTTGTGTACATGAGTGCAATTAGGACTCACTCCTTGGAAGATATCGCCCATCTATCTCACAAAAGAATAAAAAAAAGGAGGCAGCCATGGGAGACGAACCACGAGCAAGAACCAGAGGTCAAACCATCGCAGCAATGCTAAAGAATCTTTCCAAGAAGTCGATGAGCAAGGATATGGCTCCCTCTTCGTCAGTCAATCTGGTGGAGGATGAAACCCCGGGTCGAAAAACCATCAGTCAAGCTCGGCAGATGGCAATCTCTTTGTCAACATCTCTCTCCGAAGAGATTCCTTCCGAAGACGATACATAAAGTGACTCACATTCAGTAAGAGACATGCACGGGTCATCGCATGAAGAAAATGTGGTGGAGCTTGAGGATCTTGAGTCAAGAATAGCATATCATCGATCTACTCACATGAGTTGTTTTGGTGCGAATCTGACTTGGCGCAAGGCTTCTAAGCGTGTTTTCAACAAGTGGTTCATGACAAAGGAGGCTCAGAAGAGGTACTCAGAACTTCAATCTCGGGACTTTGTGAATCAAAAGGTACTCATATTGAATACCCCAAATCTTGAAGA
This sequence comes from Moricandia arvensis, assembly GCA_905132765.1. Lineage (NCBI taxonomy): Eukaryota > Viridiplantae > Streptophyta > Magnoliopsida > Brassicales > Brassicaceae > Moricandia > Moricandia arvensis. The sequence continues at coordinate 15,031 of CAJHQP010007136.1, forward strand.
AGTTCAAAAGATCATTGTGAGGTGCGGATTAATATATTCGGTAGTTGATGTTGGTAGCTACTATCCGAATGTGGTTCGTGAATTCTATGCTAATCTTGGTGATTTGGAGTATCGATCTGGTACTAATCTGGTGTATGTTCGAGGACATATGTATGAATTCACTCTGGGCATCATAAATGAAATCTTCAAGACATCCAATCAGCCTGTTGGATTTCCTAAGGATCCTTGGTCTGGTGTCGATTTGGATGAGGCTGTGAAAACACTGACTGAAGGAAAAAAACATGCTTGGGGTAATGTGGGTATGACAGATCTGACTCCAACCATGAATGTCTTGTTCAAGTTCTGTGTCTCAAATTTGATGCCAACCGCAAATCGATCTACAGTGACGAGAGACAGAACAAAGTTTATTCACTTGCTAACTAAAGGAGAAGACATTGACTTTGGAGTAGTGATCTATGCTCAAATCCTTGAGATAACACATCTTGTGAGTGCATCTTCTGAAAAGCACAAGCTCTTGTTCCCAAACCTAATTCAGCATATTCTGGATGCTCAACATGAGGTCAAACCTGAGACTGGTGAAGTCAAGTCTACTGTACCTATCAAGATGGTGTGGGATAAGAAACAAGGAGTACCAAAGGTTCCTGGTCAAGGAGTTGCAAAGACATTTTCATATACTAATGACATGGGTAGAGTGCATCGTCTTCTAGACACTATCACGAGTCGAGCTGCAAGTAACGTTTCTCTCTCCCTTTGTTATCTTTGTGTTTTCTTGTGTTTTTAAGTGTCAATGCAACCAAGCAGGGGGAGTATACTATGACATGCCGGAAACTGTTGGTGAAACCGATGAGGTTGAGGAACCTGAAGACGAAGACGTGGCAGATGAAGACTGTGAGGAAATGGCTGAAGACAGTCAAAGTGATGAGTTTTAAATGTTTAGAAGGAGTGAACCATTTGTGGGGGAGTTTTAATTTGGAAGGAGTGCACCATTTGTGGGGGAGTTTGAGTAGGATGTATTGATTAAGGGGAAGTTTAGTAGGAACTGTTTTGTTTTAAAAAAAAAAACCCTTATGGTGTGTTTTGTGTTTTGCTTTAAATGACTCTGATGATATTTAGAAATGAGTTATCTTGTCTTGTGCTTTGTCGATTGTTCTTTTTCAGCTGGTTGGTTGCTCAGGTGCTTGATTGACATTGCTACTTAAAAAGGGGGAGATTGTTGTGACGTGGTTCTCGCAGAAGTGTTCAACTTGAAGAGGAATTGAACAAGTTCGGTGTGTGACGCGGGAAAGTCTTTTAAAGCAATAATGATGACGTGGCAAGATATGTACAAGATAATGATGTTGAGATCTACTGAAGATATGCGAGATAGGATTCGAGCTTATCCGAAGAGATTGGGAAGCAATGAAACTTGACGGTATAAATAGAGACGTCTTGGGAGTTTTAGGGTTGTGCTTTCGAAAATCATTAAGAGAGAAAAGCTAGTGTTTTACGTGTTTGAAGCTGATCAGTGTTGATTCACAGGCTGTGTTATCATATCAATCTGATTAAACAGGTTAAGTGTAATTTGTTTAAGAAGTTTCAATAAAAGCATACAGTTTTTTTTCTTGACTTGAAAAGCTACGACTGATTGTCCATACTCTAGGTTCTTCATGTTTATCCTCCACCCGAATGCACCTTTATCTCCTTGTTCAAGTTCAATCAGCTCATCCTCTTCAGACTCGTCCAGTTCAGCATCACTTCCTGATTCATCCAACTTAAGCAGCTTCAGCTTCCCATCTGATACTTCTCCATTCCTGGTTGTACCAAGACATCTTCTCTTCTCTCTATCCAGAACCTCGCAGATCATTCCGATGAGCTTTTAAAAATGTCCATTAAGCTACACCATGAACACTGGTATAGCTGACCTATAGATTGGCTTAAATCCATTTATTTTAAGCCTGATCAGGATCGCACCAGCATGCACGATTTATCTAGATTCTGGTTGGTTGACTGCGGTAATATGAACAGAGAGTCAAGTGCTGATAGTTGTCATTGTCAGATCGAAGCTCAGCTAGGAGTATATGCAGATGGAGTATACTTGTTCAATGGTTATTGGATAATAAGGAGTGTGTGATCAGTCAGTCAGAGATGTGTTCATCAAAGAGGGATGCACTGCAGAGAGATGATTACAGAGACGCCCAGACAGGTATGATGGGTTAATTTCTAACAGAACTATGAGTTGTTTTTTATTTATTTTGCAGGATTTGCAGAGAAGATAGAAGTCATAGTTCAAGGTGTAGTTAGTTCATCAGAGTATGGTTATTGGAAAGCACATTCAGAGAGTTCTCAAATGAAGCAGTTGAAGATGGAAATATCAGAAGCTTGATATGTTGCAGCTTATGGACAGAAATATCTCGGGTCAGGAAATTCTGTAGAGAATCTAAAAGAGGAGAGTGTAAATGATGCTCGTATTATCTCAAGGTTGCCACTTCAAGGAGGCTGGAGTTTTTATGCATTATGCATGATAATAACAGAGAATCTCAAGGTATTTGCAACGATATAAAATCCTATAATGGACGAGAAGGCAGCAAGTTTGAATCATTCAAAAAAAAAAGAAGTTTGAATCTGCGCTACGAGACAACAACTTGAGGAGTTTTGAGTTGTCTGGTTGCATCAAGAAGGTAGTTTTTTGGTTGGTCTTCTCAGTGAAAGACACTTGCAGGTTCTGATCAAGTCTGGAAGTTCAGTGTACAGCATGCTGGAGAACAGAGATGGTGAACCTAAAAGAGGTTAATTGTTAAAGTCTGAGAAGAACGATGATGCAAAGTACCAAAGGTTTTGGTGGAGTTATGCACACGGTGAATGTGTTGCAGGTCTGTTACAGTTGAAGAAACACATCTTGATCTCGAGTGTGATGTGGAAGAAGCTGTAAAGAATATATCAGGAGCATCACATCATCAGTTGATGAGAGATATGGTTTAAAGAGTACAAGTAGTGGACTGCAAGCTACTGGTACTGATCTATTTGCTCAGGGAATTTGACAAGGATTCGGTGTCTAAAGGTATTCACGACAAGGTGGAGTCAAGGCTGAATGGCGAAAACAGATGGCTGAGTAAATGTGTGTAGCTAACAAAGGTCCAAAGGCAAGTGAAGTTACTTTAAAGGGATCTGAGAATGGTGCAAATGCAAGTAAAACAAACTTGCATTGGAAGACGAAGACAGGAGGTGTCTAGTGTCTGGTTTCATCACTAAATTTATTTCAGGAAGCTACATTTGCAGAAAGTAAACTGGAGATTCATCAGTGGTAAAGACATGTCAAAGGCGTACTGATGAATGGCTGCAAAAGAGGTGCTGCGGGGAGGTGTACAGCAAAGGGATGGCCTCAAGGGTTCTAGAGTGAAGCACACAAAGCTGTCAAGAGAAGTTTCAGGAAATCCTAAGGCTTAGGGATGTGAAACTGGGCTAAAGAAGCTTACGGAGGCTTAAATTTCTTGACGTGACGGTTCTGTTGATACAGAGGGTTTGAACAAGGTTGAGCAAAGATCTTGGTTTCGAAAGTCTTCCTAGCAAGGTGGAGCTAGGCGGCGTGTCTTGTTGGTAACAACAACGGAGCATAGTGATGCTTAAAGTTCAAATAAAGTCTAAGTACAATCTTTAGTTAAATATGTTTAACTATTAACATGTTGGTTGAGATTGTTTTACAGGTTCGAATCAAGAGATGTCTCAGGTTATTGAGCATTGTTGATTCGGTCCTTTCCATTTGATTCAAGTAATATCAAAGAGTTTGGACTCAATGCGCATGAGGAACACTTAGAAGCTAGCAAGAGTTTGGTCTTGACCTTGATCATAACCATATATCTACATTCACATCTATAACCACTTTTATTTTCACTTTCTTGACTACTCTTATTTGTGTAGATTTTTTTTTTCGATATAAAAAGTCATATTCTCTTCAAGATAATAGATATAATCCACTAGACGTGATTTATCATCTTACATCAATAATTTATTGTTTTTTAGTCTCAAGGAGACAAGATATTGCTATAAGGTCTTTTCTCAATCGTGTGTATCGAAAAAACATATCCAACATAATTTAAATATATTTACAGACTTCAGGTCTTGTAATTTTTAGATACAAAATACATATGACTTTAGTTAATCACATTCATGGGTCATACCTTTCTTTAGATTGTTCTCCAAAATTTATGAATCTTTTAAAGTCAAGTCTTAAACTTAAAACTCACATATATAAAATGGTAATAAAATATAACACACACACATATATATATATATATATATATATATATATATATAGTATTCTATAAATTAAGACATTATCATGAGTAACTTATATCAAGAATAAATAATATTTTAGTAGTATTTAGCAAATTCACTAGCTTTATAGGATCATGCCATAAATCATTTAATCGACTAAACTTTCAATTAATTATCAGAACAAAAACTAGATGACATGTATAAATTAGTTTATCTTACTAAACCAGTGTTTTACTAAACCAATTGAATGCATTACATACTTCGACTCATATTTATCGTATAGAGTATCAGGCACTGAATTTAGCAAAACTAACCTTTATAACAGCAGAGATAAATGGTACAGGTGTCACCACTGACGATTAGAGATGATCTTTAAAGCACTTTATGTTTCTCGGCTAGTTAGCATCTCAAAGGAACAAGTAGATATATATAACTGAATCACTCAAAAAATTTCTCATGCAAGCATGGCTATAACATTAGTAAACATTAATATTTGATACTAAAATTAAGTCTACAAAATCAGACTATAACTATGCAAGCATGGCTATAACATTAGTAAACAATAATATTTGATACTAAGATTAAGTCTACAAAATCATACTATAACATTAGTAAACATTAATATTTGATACTAAAGTTAAGTCTACAAAATCATACTATAACATTAAACATGTCACTAAATGAAGAAGCATCGTAGTGACTCTATAAAATAAATAATGTGTTATGCAGTAATGTGATGACTTTCAATAGTAAACTATAAGCATTACATATGATTAACAAAGAGAGCACATACGATTGAGCATTGGCTTATAAACATCGACAAGATCTTTTTTCAATCGAATGATTTTCTTTCCTTGAAACAAGGGTAGATCAATATTGTCGACTAAAGCTCCTAAGCTCATACTGTGTATGAATCCATTCTTACAAACCATGAATTGATAATAATCATGGTTTGAAGAAGGATTGGATATAGACTAAAAATATATAACATAACTAAAAATATATACCTATTAGCTTAAGATCGCTAGAGTTTCGTGCTGAAAACGTGTTGTAAGTAAAGAAGAGAAGAGAGGAATTGGTGTGTCTTATTCCATTAGTAATGAGTCCTTTATATAGGATTACAATAGTTTGGGAACCAAGTAGACTTGACAATCAAGTAAGTCTAAGACTTTCCTTAATGGACATCACGTAATATTCATAACATACTTAACGTTTTCACATAAACCCTATTTTTTTTACTTAAACAATCAGTAAAATCTTAACAGTATGATACCACATATGTATAGTATCATAATAATAGAGCATAATAACCTAGCGAGTTTTGATTAGGATAACCACACAATATATAAACACGAACCAAGAATTAAAAATGTGGTAGTCGATAACAATTTAGTTAAGATAAACTTGCATTAACCATGTTCAAGTTTATATAGACATGTCATAGGTGGAGTTGAGTACCATTTTACACAAGATTAATTACATGAAACAAGATTAAAAATATTGTAATTAAGAGTGATTTTGTAGGGTAATCTGAAAATACACCATCTTTGGCAAATCAGTTTTTAGGATCTGTCAAATTTGAACGTTTTCACTTAAAAGAGAGAAAGATAGAACAATACATGAATATAGTAATAATTTTGTCTTATCTCTACAATACCTCGTAAGCATTGCTACATTTAGTTTACAGTATTCTATATGTAGAGCTGCAAGAATTTTGAAATATTGCTATTTTCTGGTAACATGACGCATATTACGTGATAGGTTTCTTCATACATTTTAAAAACATATGGACCATGATCATTCTTGCTCGTATTGTCTACTATTTCAACAGGATTAACTGGTTTTTCCTCCACTAACATTGCATCTTCTTGTATGCTCACATCTTGAATCATTGTTTTCTCACTTGCTTGGCGCTCAATATCGTTAATATTGATCTGCATTAGTATATGAGTGATATATAAAGATCATAAAAATAACAATATTGGTAAAATATAAAGCTGGAAAATAGGACTATTATAAATAATGGTCACAACAATATGATCAGTATTAAGTGCAATATATTATACCGTAAGAGTACTCACTTTATAATCAATTTTCTTCTCAATTGTTTGGTCCTCAATGTAATTTACATTCATATGCATTAGATTTGAAAATTTTTAGTATACATATGACATAATAGACATTAAAATAACAGTATTGATAAGTAGTACCATAAATATTGTATTTGCTCGTATACTCACATCCTACTTCATTGTCTTCTTGCTTGTTTGGAACTTAATATCTTCAATATTGATCTACATGAATATAAAAATGTTATATAAATACCATAGAATATAACAATATTGGTAAATATAAATCTGGAAAATATAACAATAATAGGGAATGATCACAGTAATATCTATTATTATAAAGAAGACCATGTATCTCTTCTCTACTACAAACCACGTCATCAAATATTGAAATGAGAAGTCTCCACGTGTCTAAACAATTAACGGGTTCTGTTAATGTTTCAAAATTGGCTTAGACGAGTGTAATTTAGGTGGGTTTGAGTATAATTATTTGGGCTGAACATAAACAAAATTTTGGCATGTGTAGCACCTTAACTGTGTAGACATGTGCACATGTTCATCTCGAGGGTTCATCCTCTCCTGCTTAATCAAATTAGGTATACCATCCATGGAAGTTATAAGAGTATCAGAGAGACGAGTCTTTGTCTGTAATCGTCGCGTCTATGTCGGTTAGTTTCGGTATTGATTCATCTTTTTCGTGTGCTTCAGTATTGATTCATCTCCTCGCAGGCGTTACAACCTGCATTGATTCAACAACATTAACGGTCACTCATTCAATGATTTTACCCTCTTCCAAGCGGTGTATCTACATCTATAAAATGATAAAGCCTCATACCTTGAGATTCATCCTCACAACTCCAGTAGCAATATAAATTTCTTTCTCAGTATAATACTATAATGGCTTGCTCCTCTGTTTTATTTGCTGATTTGAAGGACGTTGGCCGTTGTTCTTCCACCGTGTAGGTGTGGCTGCTCTGATTCTGTGAAAACCAGAAATCATTGGTTTCCTTTCTGCTACATCACTGTTCTCTTACCTTCTCTAGAGACCTATGTTACATCTCCCGCTTCTTCTGGTTTCACTTCTTATGGCTGATTTTTGTTTGTTTTGGTATTGTTGCAGAGTGAGTGCTCGAGGTCGAGATTATCTCATTATAGATAGATCTAAATCGGCCTCCTCTGCTGACTAACTTTCTCGAGAACTATTTACCCTTTGCCGCCGTGGAGCCTAGGATAACCGGAGGTATGATTTATCTCCATTCCAAGTTTTCAGTTTATCTTACGATTTGATTAGCATTTTATGAATACTGAAAAGAGAATGAGCTAATTACGTTTATAGTGATTTTGTTCTAATTTGCTTAAGGTGATGTGTTTTTCACTTCAAAGATGTATCTAAGAAGGCTAATATTACTTCGGATCTTACCAAGAAATGCGTAGCACTTGCTATTTTTGTGGATTACGGGATGAGATATATGTGAGTTAACATTCTTAAGCTTATCTTTAAGATACAATGCTTGGCATGCTATAACATACATTATACACCTTCTTCGATACCACACGAAAAGTACTGTTATTTTATTCAATTGGTTAAATTTTCTTATCTTTTTAAAACCAGGAGTTTGTATACCGGAGTTGATTACTCCAACAAACTTCGTAGAGTCTCAATTATTCAAAGGCGATCTTTCAAAGATCCTTTGGTTTAATTTTTATTCTTCCAACGATATTACATCCTAGAAGAGTCTAAGATTAATTGACCTTGCCTAAAAGTCACATGTTGTGTATTCTTTGTTAGTAGTTAAATCACAAGGCTTATCGAAAAAGGCCTTACAAGTAAACTTCACCATTTTCTGTCAGTCTTTTACTTAGATTAAATTTTATGAAGTTGCTGATTAGTAAGTCTTCATCATGAAAATTGCTCATGTATAATTCATATATATATTATTTCAGGATTCTCTGGTTATATTTGCTATGCCCATACATAATATTGTTCCAGAGAAAATTAATCTCTCTCGTTTCAGTGTGATTGTTAGTTCTTACCAAAAGGCAAAGTCAAATCTTCATTTGAAAAAGTCCCAGTAGACTCTGCTCCTCCAGAGCAAGTCCCTTTGCTTACTCAAATTACCCCAAAGACATTCCTGCTTAAGCACTTAGCAACGAACCTAGAGGAAGAGTGGATTCAAGGAAAGGCATGTTGAAAAGTTAACTATGGATTTTCAGTACCAGGGTTCAAGAGTTTATTATCACATAGTTTAAAGTCGATTCCTTACTTTTTGTATATTTGGACTGTTGGTGTTGGTGCCAGGAATAGCGGCATAATTAGCTTATGACAAGATGTTTAGGTTTGTGTTACTCCTACACCTAATGCCTACATTTGTACTCTCAGAGATGTTCGCCCTTCTCTTTTTTTTTTTTTTGCCTTGAATAAAGCAAGTACCCTACAGTTTGTGACACATGCTTTTAAAAGGGTCTAAACTAAGGTAAATTTAATCTAAACTAGAGGGAAACGGAGATTCTATCAAGATCTCAAAATACCAATGATTACAATAGTTAATCTTATGGAATGGTTACTCCTACATCGTATATTATTGGATCAGACCCACAATGTCTTGGGATTTTTGAAGAGTAATTACCTGATTATCTACTAAATTCACAAAATATGGATACAACCAAATTTTTTGTCTACCCATCGTTAATATCGACTAGAAGCACTTACAAACCACTATCAAAAGGTGAAGCATGGGAGTCACTAAGTTTAAGACCACATGATCGGTTCAATATATCAAACTATTATGTATAACAAATTAATTAATAATTTGCGCGTAGCGCGGACAAACCCTAGTAATTAATATTAAGAGCAATATAATAGAAGGTAAGAATACTCACTTCATGATCAATTTTCTTCTCAGTTTTTTGGAATTCAATGTTGTTAACATTTATATTCATTAGGTAGCAAACAGATTAGTATACAAATTATATAATAAAGACCAGTGACATTAAGAAATGAAGAGTCAAAAAATATGCAGCCAGACGTTTGGAAGTTTTAGGTATGAGTAGTTAGGAAGGGATCTCGATTCATTATATATAAAATATTTAGTTGGTGAAACTTCCATGAGAAGATACAAGTAAAAATGTAAGCAAAATATTAAAATAAATTTCAAATATATTGAATAAATATTTTTTTTGTATCATTCTTTAAAAGAATAATTTTTATCATATTCTCTCTTGGAAAATGATTTACTCATATGACTAAAAGAATTTTGTTGATCAGGAATTACATGAATTGGATACTTCAAAATTATATCATGTATTATAATATATATAGTCCATATGTTAATTTGGTCTTTAAACGTATACCATAAACCCTAAACTAAACCATAAATGTCTGCAAAAATAAACTCTTAACCATAAATCATAGTACATGTCACCTTTACTATGTAATCATAAATTAATGGCACCAATCCAATATTTTGTATGCAAACGACATATTAACTTAAACCATACCATATGATTTTCTATATACAATAAACTTTACAATAATATGACTATAAACCATATCTTATGATTTGACATAAGAGTTGGGAACCAAACCGATAAATAGAGCATAACAACCTAGCAAAATTCGATTACGATAACCAGACGATTGATTAACATGAACAAAGACTTGAAAAGTGACAATTAAAAACGGTTTAAGAAAACTAATTTTGCATTAGCCATGACATCAAATGTAGAGATCAGTGTTCTAGGTAGCATTGAGTGATCATTACACGTTATCTTAGCCAGGTCACATTGTAGAGTCAATCAAAAAGAACGTATTACTTAAGCATATTATCAGTTAGTTGTATGATTAATACGTATATATACATAATTATTACAATTATCCTTCCAATACTAACCAATATTGAAATATTTTTATTGTGCATTTTAACAAAAATAATTATAGTGTCAACGTTCGGTTATTTTTTTTTCCTCAAACGGTCATTCTATTACTCAAATTTGAGGTGGTCTGGGAATCCAAACCGGAATAGAACAACCAACAAAACAAATAGATCTATGAAAAGAACGAGCATTTCTTGCTAGTGCATCCGCAGTTCCATTATGATTTCTTGGGATATGGCATATCTCAAAATTAGGGAAACAAATCAGAAGTGTCTGGATCGCCTCTAGTTCGGTTGCAAAGCTCAGCCAATCTTGCGGTTCCGAAATCATTGCTATAATGTCCTTGCAATCCGTGCCAAAACGCTGACAGAAAAAATATTGAAGCATACATTCCATTGCCCATCTAAGAGCCTCTAGCTCCGAATGGAGTGCCGACTCTCGCTTCCTTATATTTCGCATTCCCATAAGTTCGTTTTTCCCATTAACGTTTTTCCACACCCAGCCGCAGCTGCTATACTGATCTGTGGCGGTCCAAGAACCATCCACCATGCAAATATTTTCCAGACATAAGGTCTGTGCTGTCTCGCCTCTACACCCTTGTGGATTCTGAATAATTGCCTCATTGACATTAAACCACGCAATGCATTCGCTTTCTGCATGTCGAACTAGCTCCAGTGGATCTCTGTCAATGCCCCTGAATAATTTATCATTTCGGCCCTTCCAGATATACCAAATTAACCAAGGAAAAGGATCCTTATAGGCCCCTATACGTCATGCTCATTCTTCCGCCATAAGAGATAATCCATATTGGCATATATACTTGACATCGGAAAAAGATTTGGACCAGAGGGCGTCGAAGATAGGGCCCATGCTTGTCAGGCATGAGGGCACTCAAATATGGCATGGGTAACTGATTCTTCCGGCTCCCCACATCTCAGGCAATAATCATCGCATCTCAGGTTCCTGTAATTTAGATTTTTCGTGACCGCCACATGTCTTGTTATCAATTGCCACATAAGATGACGCATTTTGGGGGTGCCTTAACTTTCTAAGCAAAGGCCTGAAGGTCAGTAATACTGGGCTCGCTAATCCCGCTCTCTACATCCTTCCTCAAAAGCTTTCGGGCTACCCAATAACCTGATTTGACCGTGTACTCGCCATTCTTCGTGTAGCTCCAGCATAATGAGTCTCTACGATTCGTCGTACTTAAAGTTAAGCTTCTGATAAGGGAAATATCTTCTGGAACAATATAGGTTGACAGTAAATCCATATCCCACTCCTTTGTCTCCTGGTTAATCAGATCACTAACTCGCATATTCGGATGCATGACTAGAGCTGTTGAGGAGGCCGGTCTAGCTGGTAATGTCGGGATCCAAGGATCCTCCCACACCTTGGTGTCATGTCCCGAGTGAATCTTCTGTCTAATACCTAATAGTAATAAATGCCGTGCCGCGGAGATACTATTCCAGACATAGGATGGACTGTGAGCCGACATGGATCGCAAAGGCGAGCTCATCGGGTAATACCTCCCTCTTAATACCCTAGCCACCAAAGAATCCAGAAACTGGACAAATCGCCACAATCGTTTCGCTAGTAGAGCCAAATTGAATTCATGAATCATTCGAAATCCTAGACCTCCTTCATTCCGTGGTTTGCAGAGTTTTTCCCATTTCGCCCAGTGAATACCTCGTTTAGGTGGATTCGAACTCCACCAGAACTGTGCAATGGCACTAGCAATCTTGTCACATAACTCCAATGGAAGCAAGAAAGTTGACATCACATACGTCGGAAGGGCCAATAATATAGATTTGATTAGTACCTCCTTTCCCCCCTTTTGATAACCATCTACCTGTCTAACCATTCACTCTGTGCATCAACTTATCCCTGATAAAAGCAAAAAGCTTGCATTTGGAACCACTAATATCTTCAGGTATCCCTAAATAAGATCCCATCCCTCCCTCATTTGGAATCCCAAGCTTCTCCTTAATTTGTTTCCGAGTATGAGCACCTATCTTCTTACCAAAGAGCAAGGAAGATTTATCAAAATTGATACACTGACCAAACGCTTTCCCATATTTCCTAATCTCTTTCATTACTTCCTCACATTCACGGGGCTCCGCCTTACAAAAGAAATGGCTATCATCAGCAAAGAGAAGGTGAGACACCGAAGGACATGCGCGTGTTACCCGCATCCCCGTTATCTTTCCTTTATTCTCAGCATGATTAAGAAGGCTAACGAGCGCTTCCGTGCATATGATAAAGATAAAAGGAGACAAAGGATCTCCCTGACGAAGGCCTCTTTCTGGGACAATGTTTCCTCTTGGTTGGCCATTCAAAAGAACTTTGTACTTCACCGTGGTTATGCATCGCATGATCCACTCGATCCAGATCTCCGAGAACCCCATCTTTTGCATCACCGCTTGGATGAAGGACCATTCCATCCGGTCATACGCCTTACTCATATCCGTCTTGATAGCCATCCTTTTATTTTGTCCATTTGGTTTAGTTCTCAGCGCATGGAACATCTCTTATGCAATCATGACATTATCAGAGATTTGTCTTCTAGCTACAAATGCCGATTGGGTTTCCGAAATTAAGCATGGTAACACTTTTTTTAATCTCTGGCATAGGACCTTAGAGATTATCTTGTAACAAACATTACACAAGCTAATGGGCCTGAATTTGGCCATCTCATTTGGTTTTTCTACCTTAGGAATAAGACAAATGTTTGTGTCGTTCAGTCCATCCACCAAAGTTCCATCGAAAAGAAATTGATTAACCATAAGGGTTAGATCCTTCTTTACGATATCCCAGAACTTCTGGTAGAACAATGCTGTCATTCCGTCTGGCCCTGGGGATTTCTCTGGATGCATCGCGAACAAGGCTAGTTTGACTTCCCATTCCGTAACGATTGCTGTAAGTTTATCATTATCTTCCCCAGTAATCTTTGTAGAGATCTCTGTGAGAGCCTCATCAATATTGTCCGGATTAGATGTCGCAAATAAATCTCTAAAGTAGCTAGTAGCAATGGCTACTAGACCATCATCATCTTTACAACAATACCATTAGAATCGAGAAGTTGAGTAATTTTGTTTCTTGCTCTTCTTTGCTTCGTTACTGAGTGAAAACTTTTTGTATTTTGATCGCCTTCTTGAAGCCAGAAGACTCTACTCTTTTGCTCCAGAATACCTCTTCCGCCTTAAGAGCGTCAGATAGTTCTTTTAACGCCTCCACTATTTCCTCAGTAGAAGCGGCATCATCCAAATAGAGCCTCTCCACCATATACTGTATTGGTTGTTATGCAAACGGTTTACCATATACTGTATTGGTTACTCATGTACTATATATTTATAATAACTAAGTTGTATGCATTTCATTTATAAATATTTTCATGAAAAATAGATTTTAAAATATTATTAACTGTAACGTCAAGAGGCCACATTTAGATAGTCAACGGCTTTATCATGCACACTGATTTACCATAATCTATATTATTATTTGCAAACTGATTTATTTACTCTGAGATCTCATATTAAAAGTTAGAGCTACTAAAGTTTTTGATACCATTAATAAATTATTAAGTATATTTCTTAAATTAAGAAATATAAATATATATATATATACTAATTATTAATTAATCAGAGTAAATTAGGTATAGCATATGTCATTAGTTAGTATCTTTTACAGAAAGGCAATTATGAGATCAAACTAATCTTGATTTATAATTATTCAGACAGAGAAAAAGCACTACCGATACAACCAAATATCACCATTTTAAAGGCTTTTTCTTGGAAAAATACTATGTCCAGTGGAGATAAAACATTTTTATGACAGATAGTGTCAGGATGTATCTCGGTGAAGAAAAATCTGCAAGCGAGAGGGATATAATGGGATACACAGTGTGCAAGATGCGGAACAAGCGAAGAGCCAATTAACCATGTGTTTTTGAATGTCCACCAACGGTTCAAAACTGAGATCTCTCAAAGGTTCCATCGACCTAGAAATTTTCCCTTCTCAATCACTTTTCGCAAACATGGATTACATTTACGGGAGGGTTTCTCCGCTCATGGATGATCATCAATTTGCTTCGGTCTTATGGTACATTTGGAAAGGAAGAAACAATAAGGTTTTTAGCAACATAAACATTGATGCAACATATACTCTTAACTTGGTAGAAACTGAATCTCTGATGTTGGCTGAGGCACAAGTTTCAATCACTCAGAGGTTCACCCAATCTAGGGAGCTTGAGGGTGCAATTTTAACTCACATTACGGAAAGATGGTGTTTTGCGGATGGATCCTTGAATGGAAAGGATAAACACCCGGGACAATGCTGATATAGCACGCTTGAAGGTTTTGATGGACTGATGGGGATAACGAATACGAGGGCTAGTATCTCACCACTTCATTCGGAAGTTCAAGCGTTCATTTGGACAATGGAATGTATGAGGAATTTACGACAGTACCACGTCATGTTTGCAACAAATTATTCACAATTGGTGAAGATGATTTTGAAACCAGCTTTTGTAAGTTATTTGGAAGATATGAATATCCTGAAATAATGTTTTAATCACTCAGAGCTCATTCATGTATCCCCGAATGGAAAATGCAAGGACGGACTTTCTTGCATGCAGTGACATGAACCAACTGTGGTTTGTCATTAATATGGATGCGAAGTTATCACCTTAGTTTACAGAGTCTTAGTTGAGTATGTTTATGTTCATGTCAAAAAAATTATTCAGCCGCTGAGATTATGAATGTTGGCTCTCCTTATTTGATAAGAAAAATAGAAAGCTTAACATAAGTTTGCTTGCATACTTCTCATTCTTTCTAGGGTAATTGCACTCTATAGCTAACAAAAATATTATAATTCACCCGCTGTCCAAAAACCCTACCTCACCGATATACAACATCTTTATTATATATAATTGTCATATTACCCTCCAGTAACCGGCTAAACCTACAATAAAAATAATAAAAAAATAATTATATCTATATTCATAAAAGTTGACGTGTTTCTTTGACAATCACAACCTCTCACTGGAAACCTTTATCTTGGTACAAAGAAGGTGAATAGTCTCCAACGGAGAATAACCCACCGAATTCGCAGCGCTTCCCAGATCCGCCGTTCTTCCTTTAGCGAAGACTAAATCCACGGAATCTGAAAATAGATAGAATCACGGCGCCTATTAACAAATCTTTTCGTTCATGTTAATTTTGATTTACTGTGAATAGTTTCCGATTAACTCGTATGACAAAAGATTTTTCTTTGTCTGTTTGCTATTTGGCTTCTATCGTCTTCATTCCTTGCGTTTGATTGTTTGGACTTTTCCTCTTCCTCCTTTACAAATTCACACTTGCATAGGATAGTTATTCCTATCTAATGAAACGAGGCTTGTTTGGTGTTTTAGGAAATTCATGTTCTTCCTTACTATACTATTTCGTTACTACTCTTCTATTCTATTTGTTTAAATTGTGTGGTTCTGTTCTATACGTGTTTCGTTTGTAAATTTAATTTATTGCTTGCTTACTATACTATCTTCTAAAGAACTAAGCTATTTTATTATATGTAGTGCGTCTGTGTGAATCTCGTTTATATTATATCAACATATTTGTCGGCCATTAGATTATTCTATATTATTCTATTTTATCTATACTATATTATTAAATTGAGGAATATGTGTATGGTTTTTTGTAACTTTCTTGTCCTTCTTATTATCTATCTACTAAACTAGTCTTTATTTTATTATGTTCGCTGATTTTGTGAGAATCTATTCTATACATGTGTTCAATTTGGAATATAATCTTATCTTTGATTACTATACTATCTAATAAACCACTAATCCATTCTATTATGTTTTGTGAAAGTGTTGCAGATGGGGACCCATACGTTCTCTGTAATGTTTGTGCATTACATTATCTCCTGTCAGTTGGTCACCGGTAAAGAGTTTGAATTGTGGTGGCTCTTTGTTGGAAAGCCAATACGATATGCAATCCAAGACTTTCACTTGTCATTGGACTCAATTGTGGCGAAATACCAGAGAAAGTTAGTGGTCGATCCAAGGGCACTGGTAGAGGTAAGGCATCAAGATCATCCATGTCCATATGGGATACTCTTTTCGTGGGGAGGATAAACAACTAGCTAAACAACTAGATTTTTGTGTGTGTATGTTATTTTTGTTTATTATATATTTAAATATTTTCATCGGATTTGTCACATCCAACTGTTCTACTATCTTTGCCTAAACCTACTGTGTCATTGTACTATTAACTTATTTGAACTCTATGGTACTTGCTTATTCTATGTTTTGCACTTACCCTATGGGAGAGTGCTTTGTCAATATCATGACATAGAAGTCTATATATATTATAATATAGTATGGAACTATATGTCTTAAATTTGCAATATGATATCACGGTTTAGTATAGAAGATGACCATTTGGGTTTAGTATTTAGTTTTTAGGTTTTAGAGCTCACTATGTAGAATGTACTGTGGGCTTTTTAGGATTTTAATTACCAATACTATTTTATACATTTATCTATTCTATTTGGGTTCATGTTTTGTATTTTTTGGTTTAGTAGACCTTTATGTTACTATCTTTTAGTATGTAAGATCACCATTTGGGTTTTGTATTTAATTGTTAAGGTTTAGAGTTCCCTATGCAGAATGTGTTGTGTGATGTGGGGGTTTATGCTAAGTTTTTGGGTTTTAGTTTTTATAGTTAGGTTTACAATCATAGATATGTTATACTTTCAATTACCTATACTATTTTATACATTTATACTTCTATTTGGGTTCATGTTGTGTATTTTTGGGTTTACTAGACCTTAGTGTTACTATTTTTAGTATGTAAAATCACCATTTGGGTTTAGTTTTTAACTGTTAGGGTTTAGAGTTTTCTATGCAGAATGTGTTGTGTGATGTGGGGGTTTATGCCAAGTTTGTGGGTTTTAGTTTTTATAGTTAGGTTTACAATCGTAGACATGTTGTACTTTCAATTACCTATACTATTTTATACATCTATACTATTCTATTTGGGTTCATGTTGTGTATTTTGGGTTTACTACACCTTAATGTTACTATCTTTTAGTATGTAAGATCACCATTTAGGTTTAGTATTTAACTGTTAAGGTTTAGAATTCTCTATACAAAATATGTTGTGTGATGTGGGGATTTATGATAAGTTTTTGGATTTTAATTTTTATAGTTAGATTTACAATCTTATACATATTATACTTTCAATCATCTATAGACTTACTGTGAATAGTAAATAGAATGCACCATTTATTGCAAGGCGTGCAATTCTTATCCACACATTTACTGTGAATAGTAAAACGCATGCGGTAAACACATATGCGACGTGTATCGCTCTCTGTTTTACAAAGTGTACAGTTAGTGTTTAATTGTGTCCATATCTTAATTAGTCGATGTCATTTACTTTTTCTTTTGGTAACCGATAACTTGTTTAGTAGAAGGGTAGTACCGGATCAAATGAACCTTAAATGTTAGACGTTTTATTCTGTCAAAATCACTGCTACTCACTTAATTATCATCTATGTTTACGTTATTTGGCAAATTAACCCTTCTTTCTAAACCATATTGGTTTTAGTTTTTTTTTTTCATTCTCTTGATTGTAGTCTACCGTTACCTTCATAACTGGTCCTGAATTATCTCTTTCCAGTGTTACAATCTTTGTATGTACTCTTTTCTTGTGAGTTTCGTTCTTTAGCTTTAGATTTTTTTTTCTTTTTTTTTTGGGTTCTTGACACGTATTTTATGTATTGGTTGATATCTTATTATCTTAGGGTTTTTGTTGTATGCTAGCAGGGACGTTACCCTATGTTAAGAAGACAATAAAACAGTGGATCATAAATTGATATAATAAAATTCGTGCAAAATATGAATATTCAGTGGTTTTCAAGATTTATTTATTCGATTAGATAATCGATGATTTCGATAACTTATATATATATATATATATATTATGTTGTTTTACGGAAAACAAATTCAGTAATTAAAATTTTAAAATAGAAAAATGCACAATTAATGTCAAACAAAAAATGAGTTTTGTATAATGAAAAGGAATATTGAATAATTTCAGAGATATATTATTAATGAATTGTTTGTATGTGTAATAGAAATATAGTTTTTATGGGAATATATTTATATGAATAATAATCTAGCTTTTGTGGGAATGATATTTGTGGAACGTAACCCTTAAAATATTCCTAATATATAAGAACATATGCATATATAATTAGATTTTAGAAATACTTATCAAATAGATTTCAAACAAACGGTATAGAAAAACTGATCAAAAACGTGTGTGATTAAGGAAAATTATGTAATCGAATCTTAATATATATATTCTAATCTTAAAAGTTTCAAATACAATTTCGATAACCACTAAAATATTTTAGATTTCGCATATAAAATTAGATCTACAATATATTTCTGGAGATCTACTTCTTAGTTATCTACATTTTAATTAGAAATAAAATAATTAGATCATTAAGAAAACACTATAAATAGTTTTGTATACCATATAACATAATCATGCTCATAGAAAAATAATGGCTTACCAATTTTTAAATTTTATGGCTCCTCCTAAAGGCATCAACTTGCTTAAAGATGTGAAGCCATTCAAAACTGGATGGTCATCCAAAACAAAATCACCTATTTTTGGAATGAATACTAAGCAATGGATCCCTAGAGT
>CAJHQP010007137.1:0-33940 GCA_905132765.1 Moricandia arvensis
AGTTTCGGTTCCCACAGACTCCAAACGGTCCCATGATTCAGCTGGAAAGTACTTGTGGTTGAACTCAACCTCAAAATCTGCAAAGCGCTCAATGGTATCATCGGTACACTTGTCGAGAGCCAACCACCAGTTGTTTGCATCACCTTCCAGGAAGTGAACCGCAATGTCCTTCTTGTACTCCTCAGGGCAACGAGTTAAGCTGAAGTTGCGCACTAACCTGCTCCTCCAATCGTCTACCTCAATGGGATCAACACTTCCAGCAAAGTGTTTGGTTCCCAGCTTAGAAATGTGCTCTAGCACCTTCAGGTAATCAACCCTGCGAGCTGGCCTAGCTGGTGGGTCGATCTCCACCACCTCAGCTGCTGCCCCAGCTCGTCCACCAGCTGCCTAAGAAGCTCTACGAACTGGAGGAGTAGCCTGACCCACGGGTGAGTTCACCAAAGGGGTGAATGCCTGGGTCATAGTCACCAGCTGAGCTCCCATGAGCTTCATGGATGGTTCAGCTACCTCCTCAACCTGAGCATTCCTAACATTGGTTGCAATCCGGTTAGGATCATCCCGTTCTCCAGCATTGGAGGATTCAGATTCCTCCTCAGGCTCCAGCTACTGCTGGTTCCCAGTACCATCCACACGAACTTCAGTAGAGATAACCGGATCTTGTGGTAATACGGTTTCATTGTTAACCAGCTGCTCCTGAGTTGGCAACAACACTGGTGGATTAGCACCATCCACCTCCAGATTTCCGGATACCCCAGCCGCTTCCTTTCCCTTCCAATACTTCCTCTTGGAACCCTTAACAAAATCAAAGCCAAACACAACATCACATGTCAAAATAACCAGTATATAACACATGAACATGAGATAAACATTCCTAAGTTACCAAAACAACTACAACCTCACCGTGAGTCCAAACCGGATGTGTGATGTGTTAGAATTGATGATTTATGAAGAGAAAGAGTATGAACACTCAAGAACACTCAAGAACACTCAAGAACAAATAAGAATAAGAAGGAGAGAAACTTATTTCCTTGATTCATTTCTTTGCAAATACATTGTAATATATAGAGAATACAAAAGACATCTTCCATAAACAAGGTCCATGAATTCATGAACTCCCATAAACAAGGTCCATGATTTTGGGAACCATGTTTTAAGGATCCATGAATTCATGAGCTCCCATAAACAAGGTCCATAATTTTGGGAACCATGTTTTAGGGATCCATGATTTCTTCATGTCAACACTCCCCCTCAAGCTTGACCATATGGAACAAGTCAAGCTTGGAAAGCCATGAAGTATTCCCTCATTAAAACCTTTACTTGAAAAAAACCACTTGGGATAAAAACCAAGCAA
Organism: Moricandia arvensis; assembly: GCA_905132765.1. NCBI lineage: Eukaryota > Viridiplantae > Streptophyta > Magnoliopsida > Brassicales > Brassicaceae > Moricandia > Moricandia arvensis. The sequence goes on from CAJHQP010007137.1 coordinate 1,352, forward strand.
AGGAAAAAGAGTAGAACACTCCATGGTGAGGGGATCACTGACATGGAAGGTTTATGAGTCCTAGTCTTGGAAGAATGGACTCACAAACTTTGCTGCTGGCCGCCTTGGTGAAGATGTCCGCTAGTTGATCTTCACTCCTTGTGTAGCATGGGAGGATCACTTGCTGCTCTACTGCTTGTCTTACCTTGTGGCAGTCTACTTCTATGTGTTTTGTCCTCTCATGGAAGACTGAATTGGACGCAATGTGTATTGCGGCTTGGTTGTCACAATGCATGGTCATGGGTTGGTGATCTCAATCCCCAAGTCGCCTAGAAGACTCTTTATCCAGATGAGTTCACTGGTTAATTTCCTCATTGATCTGTACTCTGCTTCTGCACTTGAGCAAGACACAACCTTCTGCTTCTTACTTTTCCATGTAACCAAATTTCCTCCAATGAATGTGCAATAGCCGGTAGTTGATCTTCTGTCTGTTCTGTCTCCAGCCCAATCTGCATCACAGTATCCAACAACCTCAGTGTTTCTGTTGCAAGCCATCCATACGCCTTGACCCGGAGCCTCCCTTAAGTATCTTAGGATTCTCTCCACCATGTTCCAGTGATGAACCTTGGGATTTTGCATGTGCTGGCTAACCTGATTTACTGCAAAACAAACATCTGGCCGGGTAATGGTTAGATAGATCAGCTTCCCAACAATTCTTCTATATTGCTTGACATCTTCAAATGGAGTATCTTCATACTCCCCCTCTCGCAGTGTCTTGTAGCCCTCTTCAAGTGGTGTCTTGGCTTGTCTTCTTCCAAGATCTCCTGCCTCCTTTAGAATATCCAAAGTATATTTTCTTTGGGACATGAACAACCCCTCCTTTGATCTGCACATCTCAATCCCGAGGAAGTACTTCAGTTCACCTAGATCCTTGATGTCAAATGCGGTCTTGAGGAATGTCTTGGTGGCACTGATCCCCTCCTTGTCACTACCAGTAATGATGATGTCGTCCACATAGACTAGGATCACAATAATCCCGGACTTGCTGGTGAGAGTGAAGAGTGTGTGATCCGCTTGAGACTTCACAAATCCTCTTCCATTCAATGTAGTGCTTAGTTTGTGGTACCAAGCTCTTGGTGATTGCTTCAAGCCATAGATCGCCTTTCTGAGTCTGAGGACATTTCCTGGCTTTACCATCTCTTCCATTCCCGGAGGTGGTCTCATGTACACTTCATCTTCTAGTTCACCTTGTAGAAAAGCATTCTTTACATCCATTTGCCAAAGATCCCACTCTAGGTTCACTGCCAATGAGATGAGTATCCGGATTGTATGAAGCTTCGCCACTGGTGCAAACGTGTCTAGATAATCTTCTCCATACACTTGTGTGTATCCTCTTGCTACCAGTCTGGTTTTCTTCCTTTCTGGCTTTCCATTTGCAAGATACTTGATAGTATGCAAGAGTCTGCTGGTCACGGCTTTCTTTCCTCTTGGAAGCTCAGTCTCATACCAGGTGTTGTTCTTGATCATGGCATTGATCTCTTCTTCAACAGACTCTCTCCATTCTTTGTCTTGCATTGCCTCTTCATAGGTGTTTGGGATGTACTCTTGATCCAATTCTCCAATGAAGACTTGATGTTCTTCTGGATATTGAGCAAGCGAGCATACTGCACTCACTGGATGTGCCACAGCTTTAGCATTAAAGTAGACTTTCGGTTGCCTGATTCTTGTGCTCCTTCGCAAAGGCTGTATCTGATCAGGTGCTGCCTCATTTGTTTCTTCTGGAACTTGATCTTGAGTCTCAGGAACTGATTCTGATTTGGTCTCATCCTGATCATGAGCTTTTTGTTGATTCCCCCTTTCAGGGTCAGGATGGGCAATTTTTTCATTTTCATTAATCACATCTTCTTCAACTACAGCTTCTGGAACAGGTGCAGTAGCTTCAGGGATATTCCTTCTTGTTTCTTGAGTTGCTGGAGACATGCCAATGCCGAAGTTCTCCAAAATGATTCTGAGGTTTGTGGCTCTTTCTGATTGCGGTAAGTCCCTCAGATCATCCCAATTCTTCACCTCATAATATCCCTTTGTTTCCACAAACTTCACATCCCTTGATATTAAAACTTTTCTGGCTACTGGATCATAGCACTTATACCCCTTTTGTGTTGGAGAGTAGCCAATGAACATCGCTTTTGTGCTCCTGGCATCCAGTTTGTTTCTCTGCTCCCCTGGTATCAGCACAAAGCAGAGACATCCAAACACCCGTAAGTGGTCCAAAGCCGGCTTAGTCTGGTTAAGGACTTCAAACGGTGATAGATCTTTGAGGACTTGAGTTGGAGTCCTATTGATCAGATAAGTAGCAGTCACCACCGCATCACTCCAGAATCTCTTTGGAACATTGGTGTGGAACATCATTGATCTGGCTACCTCCATCAGGTGTCTGTTCTTCCTTTCAGCAACTCCGTTTTGTTGAGGAGTATATGGACAGCTTGTTTGATGAATAATTCCATGTTGAGCCAGGTACTGTTTGAATGCATGACTTGTGTATTCTCCACCATTGTCTGATCTGAGGATCTTCAGCTTGGCATTGAAGTGGTTGGAGACATGAGCTTGGAAATTCTTGAAGGCGTCTAACACCCTATCCTTGGACTGAATCAGTGTCAACCAAGTGTATTTGGATTTTTCATCAATGAAGGTGACAAAGTATTTGTGATTCTCCCTTGACACACATGGAGCCGTCCATACATCAGAGTGAACCAAGTCAAAGCAACTCTCATAGGTGGTGCCAGACCGTGGAAAGACTGTCCTACAATGCTTCCCCAATATGCAGGCTTCACACTCTTCATTCTTAGACACCACTCCAGGGAATATCAGGTTTAGAGCTCTTGTATGGGGATGTCCCAATCTGGCATGCCATATTGTGTTCTCAGCGCCATTAACGGTGCTAGCCAGGCAGTGAGGCATAGATGATTCTGGCACCATATTCCTCTCAAGATGATACATCTGCTGATGGTTGTGCCCTTTTCCAATGACCTTTCCTGTCTTCAGGTCTTGAAACTCAACTTCATCTGGTCTGAACACAACTTGGCAGCCCAAATCAATCGTAGCCCTTCTTACTGATAACAAGTTAGATGAAAATCCAGGCATATACAAGGCAGTAGATTCCTTATCAAACACTTTAAGGTTCCCTATCCCTTCTATCTTCACCTTATCACCATTTGCTATGACTACATTCCCTACGGCAGGCTGGATATTACTAATCAAGTTCCTATCACAAATCATGTGATGGCTTGCTCCTGAATCTATTATGATAGGTTTAGAGTCAAGAGAATGTGTACCAGCCTTCTTGGAAGCAATGAGAGCCAAGACAGTGCTCCAGATAAAGGAATTGGCGTCTTTTCTGGTCACAAAATCATCAGATGAGGTCGTACCAACTTGATTTCTCCACATGTCTTCAGTTGAATCACCCATGTGAGCAGAATACATGGTTCTCCCTTGAATTGCTTGCTGCTCCTTGGGTTTACATTTATCCGGCTGGCCTTTGAGAGGATCACCATCATCTAGGCATGAAATCTTTCTTCCAGTAAAGAAATTCTTTATCAGTGTGTTGAATGATGAGTCTAGGTGTAGGAGAAAGCTGAGGAACCGGTCGTTCTCATAGATGGTTTGGAGACTCTCCCATAAACACCCATAAGCGGTTTGAAGACTCTCCCATAGTCTCTTGGCGGTTTTGATGTGAGAATTGATCTTCAGGATTGGTTTTGACAAGGAGTTACAGATGAGAGCCAGAGCTTGTTGGTCTTCTTGAACCCATTGGTTGTGGTTGTTCACGTATCTATCTTCTTCAGCCATCCTCTTTGAAGTTCCAGCCTTCATGATATGGCTGTCCCAAAGTCCATGACATCCCAAGGTGATTCTGGCCACTCTTGACCATGAGAGATAATTAGGACCCTCAAGGGTCACGGAAATTATGTTTTCCTTCTCCATTTTTATGATTTGCGGAATGAGAATAACATAAAAGCTTTGCTGAATAAAAGAGAAGGATAGAGAAGGTTTGCGGAATGAAGTAGGAGCTTAAAGCTCTGATACCATGTTAGAATTGATGATTTATGAAGAGAAAGAGTATGAACACTCAAGAACACTCAAGAACACTCAAGAACAAATAAGAATAAGAAGGAGAGAAACTTATTTCCTTGATTCATTTCTTTGCAAATACATTGTAATATATAGAGAATACAAAAGACATCTTCCATAAACAAGGTCCATGAATTCATGAACTCCCATAAACAAGGTCCATGATTTTGGGAACCATGTTTTAAGGATCCATGAATTCATGAGCTCCCATAAACAAGGTCCATAATTTTGGGAACCATGTTTTAGGGATCCATGATTTCTTCATGTCAACATGATGAACAACCATAACCCAAACAATCCTAGAATCAAGAATGCTCTGATACCAACTTGTAAGACCCGATCCTGGATTCCTCAATCCAACCAGACCGCAGTCCCACTTAACCAATCCTACTCAGTTTGATTCCTTTATGTCTGGTTTTAAGTCCATTATTTTTTCTAAGTATTTTCAGCAATTGAGGTTCATACATTCAAACTTCAGTATTCATTTCATATAAGGACAAATCGATATTTTATAGATATGCAAATGTGATCCATACAGAGTAATCAATTTGCACACTAGGCTATCATAAGTTCATCATTTCTATTCTACCCAAACACATCACACATCCATCCTTGGCTTGAGTCATCACAGTTCCTTGGATTTACCACGATTCTGAACAGGTCCTGAAACCATACAATCACAAAAAATCAATATATAAACCGATAACTTAGCAAGTGATCTAGAAAAGCATGGTTCAGATACTAAGAACACATCTGTGGCCCAAATATGACCTACTCAAATAAATTCCCAAAAAATAATTAAAATTCATGAAAATTCATGATAATTCCCAACTAAGAGAATATCCTAATCAGAATTAGCAGAACCGGCATCGATCATAGAGATCTCGACCATGATCAGTCAAACCGGTCCAAATTGACCATCATCAAATCAATTCGCTAAAACTAAATAAAATTCATGATAATTCATGATAAATCTCCACTAAGAGATTTCCATAATAGGATCTAAATAATTTAATCAGGAACTACTACATCTTGACCAAGCACCTCAAGATGGACTGTCCCACTGAACCGGCCAAAGGCCATGGACTGTCCCACTGAACCGGCCAATGCCTTGGTTTAGTGCCACTGAGTCTGAATCCACAGACAACATAAGAGTATATAAGAAGAGAGATTGATCAGTAATTAAAATGGAAATGGATGCAACCAACACAATCGCACCACAAAAACCCACCTGGTACAACCATGGGCTTTGGGCAATGGTCTGTGGTTAGCATCACTAACCTTAGGTGTGCGTTCCCCTGGGGCCAAGTCCTTCTCCTTATACTTGTCCTTCTTTCTGGTTTCCATCAGTCCTGCCTGATCTTCCCACGGTCTGAATCCCACTGGAACAGACAATCACCAACACACACGGTCTAATTCTCTAACGCCAGTCTCTATCTCTCTTTCTTTTTGGTACAATTTTGGCAGAGTTTCCCCTAAATAATTTTGTGTCATTTTTCTGTGATAGACACTCTATATTTATAGAGAAAAGGCACGCTAACTTTCCCTAGGCGAACAGGCACAACCGGATGAGAGAACATGCACAAATTGTCTCTTTTGCACCTTTTCGCCTAAGGCTGTCCCAACTGCTCTTCTTGGCGTGTGGGCTGTCTGTAAATAGGCCCAATACATCAGTTTGAGTCTCAAGTCCAGTTATCAAGCCCCACGGACCATGCCATGACCCATAAAACCTTTGTGGATCATGCCACACCAAACCGGATTCACTGACCGTCCATGACCCGACCACCACTGGCCCGGACCATAACACTCCATCAAGCTGAGATGAGCTGACTGCCAGCTGCCTCATCTGGGTGAGCTAGTACTCCAGCTCAAGTGTGCTAGTGTGAACTACCTTCAAGCTCCATTTAGTTAGTTGAGCTTCATCCGGACCTTGTCCAGCTTCCTGATTATTCGTCCAGCTCTCCCTAGCTTCCATCCTTCCCATTTTGGTTAAGTCTCAGCTATCTGATACCCTTAACCCTTCTCACGGACCATGATACGCTTGTCTTTAGGTCTTATGACCTAACTGGTGCATCTCCTCGCACCATGGTCCGTTCGGCGATCCTATCTAGGTTCGGGGACATGACATCAAGCATCTGAAAATATCCCTCATACTATGGTAAACTTAAATAACTACCTCCCACACTATATGCCATCTCAATTATTGCCTTTATATCTTCCTTTGAGACATTGATGATCCTTCCATCCCTAGCATGTGCATTGCCCTCTTCATCTCTGCAAACATCATACTTATATGGTGCTACTACACGTACCTTTCTTCTAGGAGTAGTGGCAGCTTGAACTAAAAAAGTTTCTGAAAACTCTGGACTGGCATGAGTGTTGAACGATGTTGGTTGGGTGTTGATCGACACTTCCTCGTGATCTTCACGCTCTGCACCATAATCAAAATAACAAACTTCCAAAAATCTTGGACCATCTCCTATCTCTATGTAGGGCGTGTGTCTCTTGATCAATCGAGTAGTTCTTAGAATGCATTCTTTTATGTGAGTGTCAGACACAACTTATTTTCTAGTTTTTATAAACAACTCCTATAGTAGCCATGAAAACTCTCCTAAGTAGTAGAGAAGAATTCCAGTTTATCGAAATATCTATAACATTAAAATCCACTAGAACCAAGGCATTGAAAATTTGCAACTGAAAGTTTCTGAAAATTCCTCTTAAGCTCACCTTAGAACAATCCAAAAAAGTGAATGAGTCACCAGAAGGTTCTATCTTCAGGTTCAACTGAGTAGCCATCGCCCTAGGCATGATACTGACTGAAGAATTCGTATTACATATTTCATTCGGATAGTTGTGACCTCCAACAATATATGGAACTACAAACTTCCTAGGGTCACTTCTCTTCTTCTTCAGTGTAATCCTCTGCCTCATCTTGTCTCTAAGCTGATGATTGGTGTCAATTATTCGCTCTGTTGATGTTTGAGATCAATATCTTATTTCATTCAATTTGTGTGCATAAATACTTGGTAAACGCACTCGATATGTCATCGATGGGTGTCGATCGACATCAGTGTGGTGTCAGTCGATGCTTGTGACTTCCAACAATATATGGAACTACAAACTTCCTAGGGTCACTTCTCTTTCAGTGTAATCCTCTGCCTCATCTTGTCTCTAAGCTGATGATTGGTGTCAATTATTGGCTCTGTTGATGTTTGAGATCAATATCTTATTTCATTCAATTTGTGTGCATAAATACTTGGTAAACGCACTCGATATGTCATCGATGGGTGTCGATCGACATCAGTGTGTGTCAATCGATGCTTGTGACTTCCAACAATATATGGAACTACAAACTTCCTAGGGTCACTTCTCTTCTTCTTCAGTGTAATCCTCTGCCTCATCTTGTCTCTAAGCTGATGATTGGTGTCAATTATTGGCTCTGTTGATGTTTGAGATCATTATCTTATTTCATTCAATTTGTGTGCATAAATACTTGGTAAACGCACTCGATATGTCATCGATGGGTGTCGATCGACATCAGTGTGGTGTCAATCGATGCTTGTCATTTCGCAAGATCCTACGGATTCGAAAAGGGGTGTCGATTAGCACTCAGCTGTTTGTATCGAACGACACTAGTGCGAGCTGCCAAAAGAAATGGAACTTTTGACCTGAAAGTCCCCTTCTTGGAGATTCTCATCCTTCATCACTTTCTAGAAGTCATCATATATGATGGCACGTACGTGGTGCTTCTGTCCAGCCTCAACGTTTTCCCTTAATCAACGCTTCATGTCTCTTCACAACTTCACTAGTCTGAAGCACCTGAGTTTCCACCTTCTTCACATGGGTGCTGAGAGATTCAAACTTATTATTTAAGTTGGTGTATACATCATATATCTTCCCATTGAAATCCACAATCAACTTGCTGCCCCTAAAGAACCTGATCAAGCAAGCCTTCAATTTTTCTTTCTTGAGTTATTGGTGCGGGATTTTGATTTCATGTTGTCGCTGTAGGGTTTCTGGTATTGCGAACCTTGGTTGTAATTACTCCTTTGACCAGTACCATAGAAGTTCTTCTTTCCAATTTGATTCCCAGACCTCTGATTCTGAAAACCAGTACCACTAAGGTAGTTCACATAGTCGTTGTCGCCTTTATCATTGTCGACGTCTACAGCCTCTACGAAGCTAACCTGCTTCTTAAGATGCTTATGAAACTGTCCAGATTCGCCTTAAGTTCATTCATATGCTCTCTTCTCAAGCTGGTAGCCAATTTCTTCCTCTCAAAATAGATGTTCTTGGTGTTATTGTTAGACGCCAAGTTCTCTATAATTATCACAACTTCTTCTAGATTCCTAGTGTTGAAGTTTTCCTTAATAGCCGTGTCTAGAGCCATATGGTAAACCAAAACGATGCCTATGAAGAAGGTACTAAGAAGTTACACCTCGTTGTACCTATGGTGTGGATAGTCTCTATGATATGACTTAAATCTTACACCTCAAGTCTTAAGATCATGCATCATCAAAGAATTTATGCATAAATGCTTTTTTTTCTGTCATTCCAGGATGTAAGAGATCCTGGTGGTAACTATTTAAGCTAGCACGAAGCATCTCCATCACGTGAGTACTTAAAGAGCTTGCACAGAAGGTAGTCCTTAGGGACTCCATTAACTTTGATAGCAAATACTAGATCCTCGAACCGCTCCAGATGGTCCATCAGATGCTCATGTGGGTGACCATGATAAGGTGTCTGTCCCACACGTGTAAAGTATGCAGACTTTAACTCGAAATCGTGCCTCTAGAAAGTAGGAGGACGAATAGCAAATATGTTGGCATAGTACTGATCTAGAAGGTTCTAATAAGCCAACGTTTTGGATCGAGCAGCCTCAGCATTAGCTGCAGGTACAGCTTCAGCCACTTCTGGATCAGGGATTACAAATCTCTGATATGTTTCATTACGCAGATGACCCTCGGGGTCATGCAGGTCTCCATTCTCATCCCTTATCAACAAAAGAGTCGCGATCATGTTGCTTATTCGCTGGTTGGTAATGATCGATGCTTTGGAAGTATCTCTTGCTTTCAGCTTACAAGAGGTGTAAATCAACGAAGAAGTGATGTCGATCGATGATGCTCGCTGCTCTTTGCAGATTGTGCGTTCAAGACGTGCATGGTAGCAAAATAAAAGCTCTTTCCCATTGTTGCTTCTAGTACTGCAGAGCATTCACCTGAAAGACACAAGATATTTTATTGTAAGTAAGTAAAGCAAAAGAAAAACGTAGATTGAACCTATCAAACAAGTTTATTGGCAAATCCAATGCTCCCCGGCAACAGCGCCAAATTTGATATCACTCAAATACCGCTAGAGAAACCTTCTCTCTCAAATAAGAGATGGGATTGTAGTATTTATGGATTAAATCCACAAGGAGTGTGGACACACAATAAACTATAGATATTTAGATTAAACATGACAATAATTATTGAAAAAGTAAATAGAGCAATAAACAATGTGATTAAGTTGTTGTAAGTTATATGGGAAATTAACTACACATAGGGTAGGTAATCAAAATTATGAGTTATAGATGCTAAGGTTGTGTGATGTACCGTCCTAGAAATCGAATCAATTGTATGATATCCAGCTCTCGATGTGAGTCTAATCAGATGAATTAGTCATTTGTTCCAGCTATCGCATGTGAACAAGGAATGAGTGTCTATCGATACTACGTAGTATCGATCGATACTTCCTTAGACAAACATGAACGTCCTAATCAATATGTTCACTAGATTAACTAAACCAGCTGTCGCATGTGCCTAACAACCTAGCTTAGCAGAGTTATTATCTAGAGGTTAACCCACTCTCTCGGTTGTCAATAATCTTAAGTTCAGAGTTCTAGTTAGCTATTGTAGAATACAAGCAGTTAGATTAATTATGTTCAAAGATCCTTATAAATCACCCTAGCAGTTCTATCTTTCAATAATTCATCTAAACCCTAAATCTAACAAGGTAACTACTCACACATAATTAAACAAGACATAAAGATAAACTTAATGAACTGCAATAGATATATAGAGTAAGAAATACTTGAGTTCCAATAAAAAATCTCTGAAGAAGTTCTTGGTCTTCCCTCCAAAAACTACTAATGAAAGCCCTAAGTATTATGGTGTGGAAAACATGTGTAAGGCTGTATGTTGCCTCAACAATGGCAAAACCTTAAATATATATATGATAAAAAACAGACTTATCTCTCTCCACAAACCACCACGTCACCACTTACCTATGGACTTTTGATGGCACCTGGCACACTTAAACAAAAGCTTCTCATGCGTTTTATGGCATTAACTTTGACTGGGATTCTGTGAAAACTTGAGGCGCTTTTGTGAAAACTTGAGAATGGGCTTTTTAAAACGAAATGGGAAGGCCAGTGATCATGTTTCTCTTATTATGTCCACACATTTAGGTTTAATAGGAATCTTCCATCCTAATAAGGATTCATCATCATACGACTCTTCGCCATGAAGAACCATCGCCATTAGTGGAGTTTCAGGAGGTTTGGTGAGATGAATCTTCCTGATGAATCTATAAATCGAGCTTTATTCGTGCCGGTTCGTCTTAGGTTTGTTTCCTCCAAAATGTTACTGATTCAGGCTGTGTTTATCTTCCTATAAAAAGGTCATACTTAGTAGGAGGTGGAATGTCCCACCTTTCAGGGCCCACCAAATAACAATATCAGCCCACTCAGGACGGCCCAACATCCAATCAAGCTTCAACTCGGCCCAAGACCGACCAGCCCCGCGGATAGATGACAAGCAGTAATCAAATAATGTGCGCCTCAATGGGCCGACCAAAGGTCCACTAAGGAAAAACCTCTTAAGGATATTGACCTAAGCCCTCAGGGAGAGAGCACACTATAAAGGGAGAGGGAGAGGAAACGAGGAAGAGGCGGAAAAGGAAACACTCACAGCAAGGCGGCCAGTTAGGGTTTATACTTTGTACCTTTTTGTCCGACTTGTATCTCACGGCTAGGCTCACCGAGCTAAGCCACATCTCGCTTCTTATTTCCTCATTTGTATACCAACTCTCTAAACAACAAACTGACTCTTCCACTCATAAATAGTAAAACGCCTTTGAAATAACCCACCGACGAGTCCCGTTACTCTATTTTACTGATACACGACCGAACTCGGTTCAAACAGTTGGCGCCCACTGTGGGGTATAACAAAGTAGCGTCAACATAGAAAATGAGTCCGAGTAACGATTCAACCTCCGGCAAGGAAGGATATGCAGTGGCACCAACTCCGGCCACTGTCGTACCGCTCGTCCCGACTTTCATCGATTCCGTCATGGAGCGCTTTGCGCGTCAAGACGAGGCCTAGAAATCAACCACTGAGCAACTCGCCGCCATAGCAAAAATTCTCGCGCCGTTCGCCAAAACGGACGCCAGTGACCGGCCTTTCCGACGACAGTTGTTTAATACCGATCAAAAGACAAACCCTAATAACCAAGTCGCCGTAACGCATGTCCGAGGAGCCGAGGAACGAACTAACACTTGAACTGCCCCAGATCTACAAACTGTCCAAGAAATCGCCGCTCTCAAGCAAGCCCTCCTCGACATAAGCTCAAAGATCCATGGCGTCACGACCTCCGCTCCACTCATCGAGAGCGTCCTCGCGGATACTCTCCGAAACACCGTTCACTAGCAAAATAACCAGCGTAAGACTCCACAAGATGGACAAGGTCCGTTTACCGACCTACGATGGTCTCTCGGACCCAACCGCCCACATCACGTCCTTCAATATCGCGATGCGGCGACAAAACTTCTCCGACGAGGAAAAAGATGCCGGCTTTTGCCAGCTCTTCGTTGAAAGCTTAACGGGTGTAGCCCTCACATGGTTCACCGGCTTGCCTGAAAACTCTGTCGACAGCTTCCACGATTTGTCATCAGTGTTCCTCAAGAACTACATAATGTTCACTCGTGAGGAAGCCACCGCTTCAGACCTCTGGAATCTCTCCCAGTCGCAGGGACAGAGCCTCCGCAATTTTATGGAGAAGTTTAAAGCCATCGTGTCCAAAGTCAAAGTCCCCGATAGCATCGCTGTGGACGCCCTTATGAACACCCTATACGTGCACTCGAAGTTTCGGGACGACTTGTACCGTCATCCGACAAAATCCCTCTCAGATGCTATCGCTCGGTCCAATAATTTTATCCGTATGGAGGAAGATACCAAAGCGATCATTAGCAAGCAGAATGCAACAAAGCAAACATCGACCAACAGCAGCGATTCTCGTCCGGAACGACGGTAGCACGCCCCAGCCGACAAAGCAAACCCAAAGAAAAACTTTGTCTACATGGTTAACGAAGACGACCTACCAGGTTCCATAGTCGTTGTTCGAGGAAAGGGTTGGAATCATTAGGACAGGGTAGACGACGAACAAAAAACCTCGGCCGCGTCCGAAGCATCAGGGTCAAATCCCGCGGAACCAGAGAAGTACTGCTCCTATCACAAGATTAAGAAACATGACACCAAGGAATGCAAAATCATGTACGAGCACTTCCTTTCATCTCTCGCCAGCGGCAAGTTGGAGATCGAGCCCCCAAAGGCAAGCCGAAGGGTAACAGTGGAGCAAAGCTAAAGACAAAAAGCTTAAAAGCCCCAGTACAAGACCCGCGGCGAGCAAAAGACGAACGCCGAGGAATCCATTCCAAAGCGTGAGAGAAAGGAGACTCATCTGCTGATGAAGAGCAGCCGAGGAACTGACTAAGAGTCGAAGTCATTCCTCACGCGCCCAGATACACAAGTAAACGAGAAATGGAACCTTCCCCGAGAGGATCTACGTATACACCTCAACAAACGACTTACCAAGAGGGATAATCTAAGTCATGTATACCTGCGACACAGATTGAAGCGAAGAAACGTCGCAACGGATGCAGCAACGTCGAATTCCATCAAGGCCGAGTCGACATCCCGACGCTCGGGCAGATCGGAATCGTGGACTATCCGAACGCGTGCACTCTCCCCCTGATGGTATCGACTTGAGGAATCATCTAAAATCAAAGGTCGACGACATTCGCCTCCAGCTCAGCAAGCCAACAGTCCCGGATTTACGACAACGGCTCGAGGCGACCAAGGACAGTCAAAAGAGGGCCCATGGTCGCATGTTCGGCTTACGACCTGCGCTCGCACATCCAGGCCAAGCGAGCAAAAGTTATCATGGGAGGGCCACCCCTATGCGGCGAATCGGTTCAATCTGTTCAAAGCCCACCAGCGTCAAGCAAAGACCTCGCAGAAGTGGCCATCTAAACCTGACAACGACCCCGTGATCACGTTCTTGGCAGACGACACTCTCGGAGTCCACATGCCGCACAACAACCCGCTGCTCATCGAGCTAGGCATCGGAGATTGCGAAGTAACCAAAGTACTGATCGATACTGGCAGCTCAGTTGATCTTATCTTCCAGAGAACTTTAGAAAAAATGGGAGCCGACCTACGCCTCATGAAACCGTCCAATCATTCCTTAACCGGATTCAACGGAGTATCGGAGGAAATGATCGGCACAATACGGCTACCAGTCTACGCTGGCGGGGTTACTCGCATGGTCAAGTTTTCCGTTATAGCGACCGAAGCACCCTATCACGTTATACTCGGTACGCCGTGGCTTCACTAAATGAAAGCAGTATCCTCTACTTACTAGCAATGCGTTAAGTTCCTTGGCAACGACGGTCGTATCAAGACGATACAAGGTGACCAGTATGCAGCACGCGATCTTCTAGTCGCCATCAAAACCCAACAATCGACCCCTCGTGTCAACACAGTCGCTAAGCCCATTCACAAGATATATCCCCAGAAAGACGAGGTCCTCAAAGTGCAGATCGACGATAATGATCCGAGCAAAATCGTACGAGTGGGAGCCTTCATCTCAGAAGAAATGCAGCAAACGATCATCGCTTTCCTCAAGGAAAACACGTCTACCTTCGCATGGAGAACATCGGACATGAAGGGAATCGATCCGAAGATCACCTCGCACAAACTCAACGTCGACCCAACATTCAAACCCATCTGAAAGAAACAGCAAAAGCTCGGCCCAGAACGATCAAAGGCCGTTAACGAAGAAGTCGAGTGACTGCTCACGACCGAATAAATCACTGAGGTATGATACCCGGAATGGTTAGCAAACCCGGTTGTTTTAAAGAAAAAGAACGGCAAATGGTGTTTTTGCGTCGACTTCACGGACCTGAACAAGGCGTGTCCGAAAGATAGCTTCCCTCTCCCACACATCGATCGTTTGGTCGAATCAACAGCCGGCAACGAACTCCTCACCTTTATGGACGCTTTCTCCAGGTATAATCAGATTACAATGCTTCCCAATGACCGAGAAAAAACCGCGTTTATTACCGATATGGGAACATACTGTTACAAAGTCATGCCCTTCGGGCTGAAAAATGCCGGCGACAAACTCAGCAAAACGATGGAAGTATACATCGACGATATGCTGGTCAAATCACTGCACGCAGCCGACCACCCGACCCATCTGCACGAGTGCTTCAAAACCTTGAACGAATACGGAATGAAGCTGAACCCCGCGAAGTGCACCTTTGGTGTCATCTCTGGTGAATTTCTCGGGTACATAGTCACACAACGAGGGATCGAGGCAAATCCTAAACAGATATCTGCGATCCTCGACCTCCCCAGCCCGAAAAACAATAGGGAAGTTCAGCGACTGACGGGCCGAATAGCCGCCCTTAATCGTTTCATCTCGCGATCTACCGATAAGTGCCTCCCATTCTACGAACTCTTGCGCGGAAACAAGCGATTCATCTGGGATGAGAAATGCGAAGAAGCCTTCGGTCAACTAAAGACGTACCTTACTACTCCACCGGTTTTGGCCAAGCCGGAAGCTGGCGATACACTCTACCTCTATATCGCTGTCTCGCCCATCGCAGTGAGCAGCGTTCTCGTCAAAGATGACCGAGGCGAGCAAAAACTCATATTCTACACCAGTAAACGCATGACAGATCCCAAGACGCGCTATCCGACGCTAGAGAAGATGGCCCTAGCGGTCGTCACCGCGGCGCGAAAACTCAGACCTTACTTCCAGTCGCATACGATCGAGGTACTAACCAACCAGACTCTCCGAACTGTCATGCAGAACACCAACCAGTCAGGACGCTTGTCCAAATGGGCGATCGAGCTCAGCGAACACGACATCATCTTCCGAAACCGCACAGCGCTCAAATCACAGGTTTTGGCTGACTTCATGATCGAACTACCACCAGAACTCGCGCAAGATTTAGTCCTGCCGAGCAGTAACTGGATTCTCCACGTCGACGGTTCATCAACGAACAAAGGATCCGGAGCAGGAGTACAGCTGCAGTCCCCGACCGGTGAGTTAATCAGACAGTCGTTCCGACTAGGCTTTGCCGCCTCTAACAATGAGGCTGAGTACGAATCACTCATCGCAGGACTGCGCTTGGCCAAAGCAGTCAAGGCGAAACGATTAAGCGCGTACTGCGACTCTCAGCTCGTTACAAGCCAATTCAGCGGCGACTATGACACTCGCAACGAACGAATGGACGCATATTTAAAGGTAGTCCAAGATCTCGTCAGGGAATTCGAATTCTTTGAACTTACGAAAGTCCCACGCGGCGAAAACGTCTGCGCCGATGCTCTCGCGGCCCTGGGAAGCAAGCTCCGCGACCAAGTTAAAAGAACAATTCCCATACATCAAATTGACAGGCCGAGCATTGACTTGGTCACCGAGAAGCCGTCCTCCTGATGCGCCAAACTTCCTTGCTATAACACCGTCCGACGAGACGACGCTTGATTGGAGGACCGAAACTCATCGATTTCCTCGAGCACGGAAAGCTTCCCGCAGAGAAATGGAAGCTCGACGGCTGAAAGCACGAAGCTCGAATTACGTTGTCACTAACGGCGTACTCCACCGGTGGACGGCGAGCAAGGTCCTCCTCCGATGCATACAAGGCGAAGAAACTTACCTCGTCATGGCCGAGACGCATGAAGGAGCCGGAGGAAACCATTCTGGTGGACGAGCTCTCGCTCTGAAAGTCAAAAACTTAGGCTTTTACTGGCCGACCATGATCGCCGATTGTGAGACGTTCGCCCGTCAATGCGACAAGTGTCAAAGGCACGCTTCAACGATCCACTGCCCAACCGAGGCACTGCGAACGATGACCGCCCCTTACCCATTTATGCGATGGGCGATGGATATCATTGGACCAATGCCCTAATCTCGACAGAAGCGCTACATCCTCATACTCACCGACTATTTCACGAAATGGATAGAAGCCGAATCCTATGCGTCGATCACCGAAAGAGAGGTTCAAAAGTTCATATGGAAGAACATCATTTGTCGCCACGGCCTCCCTTACGAAATCGTCACTGACAACGGCTCCCAATTCATCTCGCAAAAGTTTCGCGAGTTCTGCGACAAATAGAGAATCCAGGTGAACATGTTTACTCCTCGTTACCCGCAGAGCAATGGCCAAGCCGAGTCCTCGAACAAGAGGATCATTGATGGGAACAAGAAGAGACTCAACTTAAAGAAGGGCTGCTGGGCCGACGAGTTAAACGGAGTCCTCTGGTCTCATCGGACAACGCCGCACGGAGCTACCAAAGCGACGCCATTTTCTCTCACTTATGGAGTCGAAGCCATGGCACCAGCCGAAGTAAACGTCACCAGTCTGCGATGATCAAGGATGCCAAAACACGTCGAACTAAACAGCGAGATTCTCGTCGATGCCCTCGATGCTATCGAAGAAAGACGAGACCAGGCCCTACTTCGCATTCAGAACTACCAGCACCAGATCGAGAATTACTACAATAAAAAAGTTCGCTCCCGACCACTCGAGCTGGGAGACCTAGTGCTACGCAAAGTCTTTGATAACACGAAGGAACTAAACGCGGGAAAGCTCAGAGCTAACTGGGAAGGCCCATATAGAATCACCAAGGTCGTTAAGCCCGGCGTCTACCACTTGGAAACTTCGACCGGTGAGCAGGTCCCGCGCGCCTGGAACTCGATGCACTTGAGGCGTTACTATGCCACATAAGCGGTTACTCGCACATAAAAAAAAGAAAACCAGCTAAAGACCACTGTTCACGATAATTTCTAGAGTAGGGATCGGCCGACCTAAATTCTACGAAATTACTTTGCGACAACTTGAAAACCTTTGTCGGGCTTGACAAAACACGACCTCGAAACTGTTCACCGAGTCAAGGTCGTACCCAACCGACCAACGCTGCGGAAACAAAGTGAAAGGTCAATCTCAGATAATAACATTATTATCCCAAGCAAACGACCAGAATGAAGTAAAATGTAAACGGGAGTTACTTTGGAGAAGACAAACCCTGATAAACCCTTTATATTTGAACTTCCGGGGCGAACACTAGCCTGAGAATACAATCAAAAATTCTAAGTTTAAAAAAGCCCCTAAGGCAGAAATCAAAGCCGAAAGCAGCCCCACAAACGAGGCAAGCAAAAAGAAAATATTACAACAGATTACTGCTCCTTGGAAATCGCAGCGTCATCGTCATCGTGGGTATCAGCCTCCCATTGATGAAGCTTGGCGACCTGCGTCCTGGCGACCCGTGCTCTGGTCATCCTGATCCTTCTCGTTGGCCCTGGCCTTATCGCTCTCGAGGTGCCTCCCCTCGTTCTCACTAGAGCCATCAAGTCCCAATGCTTCGAGCTCCCCGGACGAGTCGGAGACATGCACGACGCGGTCAGAACGAGTAGGAGAGCGAATCTGAGTGGCGACTTCGGGATTGAGCTGGTTAATGTTCGACCCATTCGGATCAAGGTCGACACTGGGAGCTTTGTCGTATCCGGCAACGATAAAAGCGAGAACTGCCTCGTCGACATATTTCGAGCTCAACACGAGTGGGGACAAGGAATAATCACCCTGATCGGGCGATCCAGGGTAAAGCCTCTCCGCCTCAGCCAAATGGGTTTTCTCCTCCTCTAGGAAGGAATCAATCTTCTCCTTCAGAATAGTCTCCCCCTCCTCCTTCAGCATCTCCAAGCACTTTCGTGTCCCGAAAGCTTGACTCCAGAGACATCCAATTTTGCTTCGCGAGCCTTGATCCGCTCGAAGCGAGCATTCGCCTTATTGGCCATCTCAGCATGTACCTTTGCTCCCTTCCGAGTAACCTCGACAACCCGCGACCCCCTCAGATGAAAAGCTTCATCCTCTTTCTCTTTGGCGAGCTTGGCAATCCTAAGCTCGAGCTCTGCCTTCTCCTTCCAGAGTCTATCAGATGCGGCTTTTACAGCTTCCAGTTCGACAGAAGCGCTTTCCAGCTCTTTCGCCCGAGCCTTAGCCCGGCCAACCGCATCGTCCTTAACAGTCTCAGCATCCTCGAGCAAAGCCTCAAGCGCAGCCGAACGCTTCCGCTCGGTGCAGACAGTATCCTGAGCTTCCCCAAGACTGACGTATGTTGCCTTGAGCTCGGCGCCATACTTCTCGACTAAGGAGTTCACGCCGTCGTCAGCCTGCAAGAAGAGAAAAAATCGCAACTTAGGTCACGAAAAAATAAGAGACAATCGTTATAAGAGGGAAGGGAGAGAAAAAATTTACGACTTCTTTGAGACGAGAAACATCAAGGTACGCATCGCGGAAAAACAACTAATCAAATGTCGGGATTACCCTCGGATCCCGATCTCGAATCTGATTGTTCGAATGACGCACCCCTGCCTCAGATTCCATCCTTGTCTTCATATTCTTCTTCTTCGAACCGACCTTTTTCTTCCTCGATCCCTCAGAAGGAATGATATCATGCCTCGCCGAAGGGTCCGCACCCACCAGATCCTCTGGACTGTGGCCGAGAACCATGTCGTTCGCCCTGTCATCAGGCTGGTCGACATCCCATTCGTCTCGGAGATACGGAACACCCCCCAACCCGGGTCCCCTTTCAGCAGACTTAGATTTTTTTCTTCTTCCTCCTCTTCTTAGAGGGAAGATCGTCAGACGGCCCATCCCCCACCACGTCTAGCCCATCAGTCTGATTCCCCGTCTCATTGGCCCGCAGCCTCTTCTGACCGTCGTCTGCTGGGTCAGGTCCCCTTGTATCAGCGTTCTCGGCAGAGGAAGCAGGAATCTGGTCAGATTGTCTTCCGCCTCTGAAGTCGAAACCATCAATCAAGTTCATTAACCCAGCGCCCTGAGAAGACTCTCCTTGCTTCGCCTTGATAACCTTGGCAAGATCAGGTATCCCCTTCCTCGTGAATGCTTCCTTTATCACCCGCTGCTCTTCCCTTGAGAAAAGCTTCAACCTCTTCTTACTAGTTCGACCTTTACAAGGAAGCTTGGAATCCCAATCACCTGCGCGAGTCACCAAAAGTGAGAAACCTGTCGGAAGAGTAGTTACCAAGACGAGGCGAGAGATTGCCTACCTCGATCGATACGATCCAAGACTCGACGTATCCTTTCCTCGTTTATCTCAGGCCACCGCTGCTGACCGTTCTCAACCAAAGCCCGAGCGTTGGAGTAAAACTGCTCTGGAACGCCCGACGAAAAGAACGGATGGTCAACTGCAATAAAAAAAAGAGAGAGAAAAGGAGTTAGATTACACAAAAAGTTAAAAAAACCGAGATGAGCTATCTACCAGTTTGCCAATTCCAATATGTACGAAACTCCTCGTCTGGGGGTTCAACGAAAGCGTATTCTTCGGACTTGATGAAGAAATACCGACGCTACCAGTTGGGAGTTTTGATTGGATGACCAGTGATTATGTTATAGCTTGTCCTCATCCTCACCAAGTAAAGGCCATGATCCAGAGGAGTTATGGACGTCAGCTCTTCAAATGCCCGACAACAAAGAGATATGCCAATCTCCGCGGCCATTACCATCAGCGAGACCGCCATACGGAATGATCCGTTTACCATCTGACTGATGGCCACATCACGGCGAGAGACATAGGAGGTTATCAAGCGAGGGATTGGGAACCGAAGTCTATGTGGCTCCCAAAATAGATTTGTATACGCATTGATACCCAACCGAGGTAGACCAGGAATGCTGCTCGCTACTCGGAATCAGATAAGTCACGCCAACCGCGTTGCGAGCAACAAGTAGATCCTCCACCGTCTCGGCTGCCGCCTCCGTTTCATACGTTTTCGTACATGACCGACCCTCGACTCCTGAGGAATTGCGGACCCTCTCTCGAAAACCCTGCGTCCTACATAGCGAGTCGGGACTAAAGGAAGGCTTTCCTCATTGACTCGTCTCGTATCGTCGTGCTCGGACCGAACATGCCGAGATCGGTTAGAGCTCGTTCGCCGAGGCTGGTTAGAATTCACCCGCGACAACCTAGGTCGCGATGATCGAATCCGCCCGACTTGAAGATCGCTCAATATTTTCGCCGCTTCATTCCCTGCGCCCTCGCCCCTGAGTTCTCTCTCGGTATCTACAACAAGAAGCCTCTGAGACAGAGTTAATCCGTCTACATCCCTCAGCGCATCACGATGCACTACATCGAAGTCCTCTAGGAGGTCGTTGGTCGTCTCGTCCCTGGCGGGAGACTCACTCGCAACTCTTTTTCCCTTCTCCTCTAGCGTTAACCTCCTTCGCGGGCACATTTTACCGACGAAATATATGTATATATCGTACAACAACTTAAAGAGAGAAAGTAGAGAGAAGGGAGAGAGGAGAATACCTGTAGCACCGAAGGAAATAAGGAGAATGGAATGAGGAAGATTATATATAGAGGGGAAGCACGACTCCCAGGGTCATGATTAGGTCTACTAAAGCCTAGTTGGGCCCAATTGCTCGTGACCCTTCGCATTCTAATGGGCCGATGCCTTCAAAAAGGTCACCTATTCGTATGCGACCGTCCACATTCCCCCAACGATGGTTCATTCCACCCAGACGGCAAGAAAATAACGGAATTGTCCGGACGAGATGGGCCAACGAGCGGACGACCTGATTACCGACTGAAGATGAGCCGACGGACAAACGGTTCCACCAACTAGTCGAACGGTCATCCCAGAAATCAGATCAGCGAGCAAACAATTTGACTGGAGTTAAGACGAACCGACGAGCATGCGGTTCAGATACCGAGTCAAGACAAGCGAATTAATTACAATCCACCCGGCTTATCGAGTGTTCGCCTCGTTGAACGATCTGAGACAATCCATGCGTTTCCGGCTCTGTTATTCAGTGAACCCGACCTACTATAACCCGTTCCTGACCAACTCGATAACGGCTTGGGGGGCTTACTGTAGGAGGTGGAACGTCCCATCCTTTAGGGCCCACCGGATAACAGAGACAACCCACTTAGGAGCGCCCAAGACCGGCCCAATGGCCGATCACACTTAGGGTTGGCCCAAGACCAGCTAGCCCTGTGGCTAAACGACAAAAGGCAGCCGAACGATGCGCACCTCGATGGGCCGGCCTTAAAGCCCATCGGCGAGAGGCCTCAAGGAAGATTGACCTAATCCAGGGAAGAGGAGCATAGCGCACTATAAAGGGTGAGGCGAAGGCAGCAAGAAGGGGGACCTTTTTGGCAAACACACGTACCACGAGACAGCTAGAACTAGGGTTTTTACCTTCTTATATCTGTCTGGCTTGTACTCTCTGACTAGCGGACCAAGCAACACCGCCTGATCTTATTTTGTTCCCCATTTGCATACCAGCTTTCTCAACAATAAACTGATTCTTTCACTCATAAATAGTAAAACACCTTTGAAATAACCCACCTACGAGACCTGTCACTCCATTTATTGATACACGACCGAACTCGGTTCGAACATTGTATAGTTAGAAAGAGAGAGATTTAATCGAGGCCTTTGGATTACATTTCAACAATGGCTAAAAATTTATGATCCTTGAGAAAGTTAAATTAACCAATGAGAGAGAAGATTAAGATTGGCAAAAGAATAATTTCAACCCTTAGATTAGAATCGATCAATGGCCAAAAAAGGCAATAAAAATTGTTTTTACATTTCTTTTTAATTTTGTTTTAGAAATTGCCAGAATTTAAAATTAGATATTATAATTTAACATTTGAAATATAAATTTTGACTTTTGTGGTTATATAATTTAGAATTTTCATAATAAGGATTGTATAATTAGAGTTATGTGAAATGTTCTTTTTAAACACAAAGTTAAGAGTCATGTTTATCATTTTAATTTTATTTATTTTTTCTACTTTATAGTTTATATATTGTGGCCACCAAAAATTGCACTGTCTAATTCCACAAGATAAGGAAAGTTAAGAAACCCTAACCTTCCCAGAGGTCCCAGATTTCTGCTAAGCCAAGTGTCCAGCAATAAGATAATGAAAACATGCAAAATAATAAATCGATAAAAACAAAAGAGAGCAAAGAAAATCTTATTCCGAATTTGTGAATGAGCTTTACAATAGGTAAATAATCCGCCGAAATAGCTGTTGGAAAATTCCCTAGTTCTAACCACCTAAGACTTGTCAACCTAGTAGAGTCACAGCTCGAGAATAGAAAACAGAAAATTTCCTTAATCGCTCTAAGTGCTAATTTTTTTGTCGCTCTCGTCCTACCTTGGCATTCTTTATATACTGCTCTTTAAGGCAACTTCGGTGTTAACTCAACTGTTTCCGTTTTATACAAAAAAATTTAATTCATACGAGAAAACAAGTATTTTCGGTGATGAAATAAGGGACAATGTGATCGAGAAAGAGGCACTGATCGGAACCGAGACAGATGGTGCTGATCCAACTCGCCTGATGGCGAGCTGGACGTGGTCGATCCAACTCACCATCAGACGAGTTGGATGAGCAGGCGAGCTGGACGGGGACAGTCCAACTCAACATCAGGAGAGTTGGTTGGGCTGATCCAACTCGCCACCAGGCGAGTTGGATGGTCGAGCAATCCCAACTAGCATAATGCGAATTTGACGGAGACCATCCAAATCTCCATCAGGCGAGTTGGAGAGCTGCTCCAAATCGCCTGATGGTGACTTGGGCAAGGTCCGTTCAACTCGCCGCCGGGCGGGTCGGACATGGGTGTTTCGATTGTTTTGTTTCTCGATTGTCTTTTCTGATAACTTGCCTCTCAATCCTTTTTTGAATGTGTACAAGGTTGTAGTTTAAGTGTCATGCGCTTTTTGTTTTCTTTTTTTAGAAAACATATGTTTCGGGAATTTTCAGACATTGATTCCGTCGTGACCGATTTTGACGCCAACAGTTTACCCCCCAGCTTGCTAGAATTGTGACGTTCTTGTGAGCGGTTAGACGGGTTAGGTGAGTTAGGCGGCAGTAATGGCTGAAAGTCCGAAGGTGAATAGTAATTTTTCTTGCTTAAGTATGTGGAGTAAGTTTTCATATTCTTTACTTGCTTCATTTGACAAGATCTTATCGTAAGGTAGATAATATTTTTCTCCAGTTCTCTCTTTTATCGTTCTTGATAATTCCCTCAAGACAGAGAGCTTCAGCCAAGGCTTTGCCTTCTTGCTTCTTGCCTTCTTTGCCTTCAAGGCTTTGCCTTCTTACTTGACGTTCATCATTTTGAGAGTGTCATGGAAGATTATGTTGATCGTGCTTCTCGTGTCCACTAGGATTCTGGCGACTTCGAGATCCCTAATTACGAGATTGATAACGAGTGGGTCGCTATGGTGCTGGTCGATTCCACAAGCTTCCTCTTCTTTGAAGGTGACGGCCTTGTTTGGAGCGTTTCGGGGTGGATACCAGCTTGGCCAGATTTTGCTTGACTCAGATTTCCGCTGATAAGACTTGACTGATGAGGCAGTATCGCTATAGTACTGTTATCCTTCGATGATCATTTTTACTCTGAGACGATTGTTATCGCCGCCCTTTTTGTCTTGTATCCTTCCACGTTTTTTGCCCGAGTGATTTCCCCGAGAAAATTTCTCCGATTGCGGGGTCTTATCAATCTTTGGGGGCGATCGTAATCGTGGATGAGATCCTTTACGCTCGTTATATCGGAGAGCTCTACTGTGAGAAACTTCGAAACCAACCTTTCCACGAGAACTTTGCAGTTGACGGTTGTGTGACCTCGGGTCTGGTGGAAGTTGCAGAAAGTGTTCTCATTGTAATTCGAATTTCGGGTCCATGTGTTACCCATCGTTCGCCCTTGTTCTGATCCGGGTTTGATGACATAGTTATGTGCCCCCTGAGATCTTCCCCTTCGTGATGGATGCACTTGTCGTTAAAAGGGTTTTTATTTTTCAACTTCTTGTCTGATGCCAAATCTTTCGAGGACATCTTCATCAGTCTATGGTTTTGCGACAAAACCTTGGTCTCTTCTTCGATGATGATGTATTATGTGGCTTTGGAGCGCATCTTGGATCGTGCGCAGCTTGTCAAGGGTTATGCACTTCCTGAATTTCGACTTGTACTAGAGCATTTTGCGGAGCGCGTCTATGGCCACTAAGTCGCTTATTCCGCTAAATCTAGACATTACCATTTTGAATCGGTTCATGAAATCGCCGAGTGGTTCGTCTTCCTTTTGAGCTAAGCTCCGACGGTCGACGTCGGAGGTTTCTCAGTCTATGAACATAAAGTATTGTTTGAGAAACTCCGAAGTGAGTTTGCGGAAACTTCCGATGGAGTTTTGCATAAGTTAAGAGAACCACTCGAGCGCTGCTCCTTGGAGATAGCAATGGACATCGTCTCTTTCTTTCTCTCTGAATTTTGCCCTTCCCATCGTGATCTGGAAACCTTGTAGGTGCGCCTTGGGATCAGTCGTACCGTTGTAGGTGGGTACCTTGATCTTTCCAGGATCTGACACTGGTATCAGTGATGCGAGCTGTGAAGGGTGTTTTCTGAGCCCCCTCGAGAAGTCGATTGATTTTGGGTGCGGCGCAAGTAGCATCGTTAATTTTAGATTTCACCTCTCTTACTTCTGAGGCTGTTTCCGTGATGTAGTCACCGAGATCGCGAATCTCAAGATCATCTCCAACGGTTTTCTTACGTCGTCGGTGTTTGCTGCGAGTGATCTGAGCCTTCTCTTCGGCTAGTTTTTTATGTTCTACCTAGAGGATGTTTTCTTCTTTTTCGGTCATGGTTTTGTCGAACATGGGTTATTCCTGAGCCACGCAGCTTCTTGTCCTTCCCAGATGCACGTCAGCGTCTTCTTCCTAATTATCGGAATGATCGCTGGGATCCAAGTCGACACGTTCGTCCTCGTGTTCCTAAGTTCCATGCTCCGTGGTGGAGTGTTTTCAGAGTTTTTCTGAGCAGGGGTTCTCTCGCTAGGATTTTGACCTGATAAAATTTCTTGCGAGTTTCCAGGCCTGTCCAGCTGAGTTGCGAAGTCGAGTCTTCTCCCATGAACCCTAGTGGTTCCACGAGGATGAACTACTCGGGCCCTCCATGTTAGGGTTTCAACCTGTTTATCAAGATACCCCCATGAGTTTTTCTTGTTCTTCCGACTTCCTTTCAAAAGCGGAGAAGATATTTTTTCACCTCCTCAAACCCCACAGTTTTGGCATCAGCGCTAACTGTGGTAATGTTCGCTGCTGGAGTGTTGACGTTGTTGTTGATGCTTCCATTGTCGCGAGTTTGTCGGTTGGTTTGATCGTCAGTAGACTTGTCCGATCAAGCCTTTGTGGCTGAGAGTTAGATTGATCCTTACCTTCACCTTCAAGTGCCAAAATGTTGGAACCAAAATTGGCACTGTCGATTTCCGCAAAATGATGAAAGTTGAAATAACTTTCTTAGAGGTCTCAGATTTCTGCTAAACCAAACGTCAAGAAATCAGACAATGAAAACAGACGAAATAATAAATTGATAAAAACGAAAGAGAGCAAAGAAGATCTTATTCCGAATTCGTGAATGAGCGTTACAACAGGTAAAGCCTCGGCCGCAAGACCTGTTGGCGAATTCCCTAGTTCTAACCACCTAAGAGTTGTTAACCTAGTTGAGTCACATCACAAGAATAGAAAACGGAAAATTCCTAAATCCTCTAAGTGCTAAATTTTTTCTGACTCTCTCGCGTCCAACCTTGGTGTTCTTTATATACTATTCTTTAAGGCAGTTTCCTCTTTCCTTTTCTACCCCAAGCCGTGTTTATCGCTTTAAGTAAATATTCCATTTCCTTCAATCTTCCTGATTATCCCTCAAAACTTAAAATTATCTTCCGAACTTGACATCTATCTTCTCCTGCAAACAATAGATAAACCGACATAGTATCCTGTGCTCAATCTCGTCTGAAATCTATGTGGGCTTTAAGCCGCGTTTTAGACCTTTTCGGGCTGTTTTTCCACTTAATTGTTTTTACGATTTCTCGGAGAAAAAAACTTTGATACAACGTTAGTTTAATAAATAGTTCTAATTAATCGTATAGTTGAGGCAACTTCGTTGTTAAGTCTGTTGTTGTCATTTTATACAAACAATTTGAATTCATACGAGAAAACAAATCTTTACGGTTTTATCGTAAAGTTCCAACGGTAACTCCAGTTGAGACAAAACACGAGACAGTGTGATCGAGGTTCAAAGACACACTGATGGGAACTGAGACAGATGGTGCTGATCCAACTCACCTGATGGCGAGTTGGAATGGGACGGTCCCACTCGCCAACAGGCGAATTGGATGTTCAGTCTCAACTCGCCTGATGGCAAGTTGAACGGTGACAGTCCAACTCGTCCTCAGGCGAGTTGGTCGAGCAATCCCAACTTGCCTGATGGCGAGTTGGGCTTGGTATATTCAACTTGCCGTTGGGCGGGTCAGACATGGCTGTTTCCATTTTTCCGTTGCTCGATTGTCTTTTCCGATAAATTGCCGTTCAATATTTTTTTAGTTTTACAAGGTTTTAGTTTTAGTGTCCCGCACATTTTGTTTTCTTTTTTAGAAAACAAATGTATCGGAAATTTTCAGACATTGATTCCGTC
This sequence comes from Moricandia arvensis, assembly GCA_905132765.1. Classification (NCBI taxonomy): domain Eukaryota; kingdom Viridiplantae; phylum Streptophyta; class Magnoliopsida; order Brassicales; family Brassicaceae; genus Moricandia; species Moricandia arvensis. Next base: position 28,285 of record CAJHQP010007137.1, read on the forward strand.
GCGACAGATTTGGCCCCAACATATATTTATTGTTAAGAAATTGGTGATTTTTTTTTAATGTTTGAAAGTTAAGGGTTTGGAGTTTCAGAGTATAAAGGCTGAGTTTTTATATAAAGATTTGTAATAAAGATTTAGATTGAAATTTGTTAAATTATTAAATTTAGATTCAAAGTTTATATTTAATGGATGTATGGTTTATGTCTGAAGTTAGGGTTTAGCATACAGAGTTTGATTGAGAAATTAAGGTTTATGTGTTTGGAAGTTATATATTAAAAAATAATTGGGTTTATGTTGAAGAATTGAAGTTATAGTACGAAAATATTAGAGTTTTAGGGTTTATATTTATAGTTTATAGTTTAAAAACTTGTTTATGGTTTTGGGATTCAAAAAGCTATACATAGCCTTTTAAAATATTTTTGCAAATAAACATACAATATCATATCGTTTCCAAATATACCACTCTATGATAACGTTTTCAGTTATACAAACGATATCTTAAACTACGGGTTATGTCAACCATTGCAGAAAGGTAAAAAACGCTATCCTCTACAGATCAAAACACTTATTTTTGTAGTAAATTGATTACTAAACTAGTGAAGACAGTTATGATGACCAAATAAAAAATAAAGTTATAGCTGACTATGCCTTCCTTATGGTTCTGTAAAGAAAACATTAGTGGATCTTACTAACGACCAAGTGGGAGACTGTAAGGAATATTTCCACGACAAGAAAAATGTCCATTCTTATCAGACGAAAACAGCTATCGTATGTTTTTGTTAGCATTGTTGAAAGCGCTATGTCTGCCCCAGCTATCTTAGGTCCCCCTATATTATAGCGTTTTCGGAAATGCTAATGTAATTTAACATTACGATAGCTGTTTTTACAGTTTGCCATTAAATATGTAATTTTATAATAGCGTGAATATTTGTAATAAGTTGAGGTAGCTTGTTTTACTAGCTGTTAAATAATTTTTAATTATACTTATTATTGGAATTTATATGATAGCTTTTTATTACATGCTATTATGCCTTTTCGTAGCAGTCTCTGATGTGTCATAAAACATTTTGTTATGGCAGAATTTATCTGTTACAATTAATTATATATTCAATTTCAGAACCTGCCATATTCATTGATAGAAAAGTGCCAAAATACAACATCCAAAACAATAACATTCAGTCTACAAAGACATAACCCAAAGCACAAGTCTTAAACAAAACTAGAAAGCAACAACATCTAAGTAGTAGAGTAGTACAATAGACATGATGATAGTAGTCTTAACACAAGATGACTTTGTCCTTTGTCCATGCAATGCATGTTCCAATTGCGTCGCCCAAACACTCAATTTCAGAAGATGGACGCCAAACCTCTGCCAACGTAACCTTCACCACATCGACCCAGACTTTAACTGCATTAGGTGCCAAGGGAACAAAGTGTACAGAGTGTATGGGTTATCCGAACCCCACCTTCCATCTGCAACCACCTGATTTTTCCCACCGATGGGCATCAACTTGCACTTCTGATTCTCTTTGGTATCATTTTGACAAAGACGCTGCAAATTTTTCAAGACAAACAGTTTATGCCAATGTATGATATAACAACTAACAAACAGAAATATAGACCCATAAACTACAAACTTTACCTGAGATCTTCGAACAGGAGAGGCAGCTTGAGTATTCTTAGCTTTAGGAGAAACTGAGTTGATTGGAGATTTGGAACCAGGTGATGATGCCGCACATGAAGCTGCAGCTCGAGATTTCTTTGTTGGAGATTGTGATACAGATTTGACTGCAACCGACGCTGTTGGAGATGTAGAGCTTGGTGAATCTGTGGTGCTTTCAAACACACACTTATCAGCAGGCCATGCTACAAAATGCTTCTCTAAATCACGAAGGTATGTCATCTCTGGTCTAGGTCTCCATAAGAATGTTTCAGGTTTGTGTACCACATCCACAAATACTTTGACTGCATTCGGTCCAAGAGGGAGAGAATCAACCAATGCTTTTGGCTCTTTACACTGCAAACGACCTTCAGCAACATCTTTGTCAGTAGTTGACCATGGTGATAGGAGTTTGCATTTGTTCATAGAATAGGGCGTTGGGCTCTACAAACACATTCCAAAAACAAGTAGCAATTTGTTAATCAGAACCACTCGACAACAACAACATAGAAAAATGAATATTCATGTTTCTGATCAATTAGATATCTTACTCTCAGAGGAATGTCTTCAGAATACATCCCATGGTCCATAAAAACGAATTTATTGACAGGCCATGCAATCATTTCGCCAACTGCATGCTCAACATTGCACATACCGGTAGCAGGCCTCCAAAGAAACGCATCTGGTTTGATTGCAGATTCCACCAATACTTTAACGGCTAGAGGGCTTAAGGGGATGTCATTGACAAAGTCATCCGGTTCAGATGAAATAATACGACCCTCAGCAACGTTTTCATCATAATTAGATCAATCAACCAACATACACTTAGGTTGTGCTCTTTTGTTAACACTCTACACAAACATATTTCATAAGACATCAGTAGTTTCTACAGCATATAGCATAGAGGAAAAGTAATCTAAATTACTTACTCTAGCTCTTGCAGTTGCTGAGTTTTCACCTATTTCAGGTTCTTGCTGAAACATTAAAGCATATAAGAAATCAGACTATGACTGTAAGAATAATGATATGCTTATTATCACTAACCTGTCTCTTCATTCTAGCAAGTTCAGACTCCAACTCATTAACCTGGTGAAGCAAATGATAATGCTTATGTTCCATTTCAGCCATAAACTGTTTCTTTACTTGAAAACAAGCTAATTTCGTCTTCCCTATGTTTCTACCCATTGCCCTCAAATGACCAGGATTATCAGGTCCTAAAAGTGCTGACAACGGATAAAGACTTGGGTTTGACGAATTAGAATGAGCCTCACTACCAACGAGCTCAGCTGCCTTTTTCTGCCAAGAAAAAATACATTTTAAGATTCATATACTATTTGAATTGGCAAAACAAGGATACTTACAAACTTCTCAGCGGCTACCATATTGACGGGTGTACCATCCTTCTTGGTCCTAGACTTGACCCACACTTTAAGCCTAGTCACTTTAGATGGTTCGCCACTCTGTTGTTTCTGATAAAGACAACGAAACAAATGTGAAAAATGTGGCCACATAAGAAAATATTTAAGAGTTTTTTTGAAGAATTGGTACCATATCTTCCGCCAGCCTAACCATTCCTTTACGGCTTCAACTGTGAGGTATTTGTTTGCTCCTCCTCTCCTTGTATTTCTCACTCACAGCCTAAGATAGAGATAGATAAAATTACAAAAGCGAATGTAGAAAAGCTAGTAACTTGAAATACTTTACCTGAAAGGCAGGACTAGTTTTGATTCTCACAAATTTTCGCCATTCAACCGGATTAACATTCTTTGGTCTAAGATTCATCCTCTGTTGGTTAGTATCTTTACCCCTTAATTGCGTCACAAGTCTTGATTTTGATGCCCTCCATAGACATCCCATCTGCCTCAATACAGCATTCTTTTGATACTCTTCATCAAGCTCGAACATTGCCTACAAATACTTAGCAAATGAATCACATATACCAAAAGCATGAAGGGTCAAAAATTAATTGAGAAAGTCACCTGAACAGATTTTCAAAGAACTGTCTTAACCTCCTCACTGATTTTCCTCCAATCATCAAATGTGATAGGAACATGCTCCCTCACTAATGGCCCTAAGTATGAAGACAGCTTCACTGATCCTTCACCAACAGGATCTCCCATTTCATTAAACTCCACTCTTTCTCGACTGTTTGGATCTTTGGCAATGTGCTTCATCTTCGTTGGTCCTCGGTGTTTCTTCTTCGTCTTAGGTTGAACTTCATTCAATTCAAACTCTCCTTGAGGCTCTTCCTCCGCGACACCCTCATTAGCCTTGTCATGGTCATCAGCCCTTTCAGTTTCATCTTGGTCGTTAGCTCTCCCAGGTTCTTCTTGGTGGTTATCCTCCTCCCGCTGCTCTTGTTCCTCAGCCACTTCAGGTTCTTGGTGGTTATCCTCTTCCCGCTGCTCTTGCTCCACCTGGTTTCCCTCCTCCAGAGTACAAATAAATTCCACTTCGTCGTCCACATTTTTCTTCTTCCTGCCCTTCTTCTTTGGACGTCCCATTTAATTCACCTGAAACAAAGTACATTTAGTTAATAGGAGATACAATCTTAACTATGAAGCTACATCGGAGAAATGCAATCGCATCAAAACACAAAAGTTTCAAACATGCAGCAGAGAAGGCAAATATCACACAAAACAGAAATCAGACATATATCCCTTCACAATCAACTCCGGCATTATGAGCTTCTTCAATTTCAACTTCCATATCAATAGTTGATGGCAGTGGTCCAATATCTGCGTCGACATCTTCTTCGTCTTCTTCACTGTATCTTCTTGATGGACCTTTTAGTGCAACATACCAGCTCGAGGTGTCATCCTCCCTTGAATAAAACACTTGTTTTGCCTGTGAAGCTAAAATGTAGGGATCCCTATTAAACGAAACTTGAGACTGATTCAAGTTAACAAGCGTGAACCCATCCTCCACCTTAACTCCATTTCCTCTTACTGCCCATTGACAACGGAACAGAGGAACATAAAACATATTGTAATCCACCAAGATGATCTCTGTAACTCTCCCATAGTATGATACCAAATCCACAACTTGCGAAGTGTCTCTTGCACTCGCTCTACACATTGCAGTAGCCTCATAAAATACTCCGCTGTTTTGGGTCTGCTTATGAACTGAGTGTGTCTGAAACCGTTGTCCATTAACTATGTAGCCTATATATGATCTTGCATTACTCCGAGGTTCATATACCAACCATTTCAGAGTTTCGTCATGTGTTCCACAATCAATAGGTATCTGGCATAAGATAAGAACAATAGTCAGAAGAGAAGCAAATTTCATTCACAAAAATAGAAGAAATGTTAGACATCAGAGAACACTTGCCTGTTCTTTTAACCAAGAAGGAAAATTCAGAGTATGTGTACTCCACAAATACATTGCATCTCTTCTACGTCTTGCATTTGTCTCTTGTAGGTGCTGTAGATGCATACTTGTAAACACACAAAAAAATAAACCATATCAGCCTGCTAGTGTTTTAAAAATAAGTTATTGATGGCAAGTCTAAAAAAAATAATTTACTTACTCAACATAAGGCTCGACAACAGCTGTGTTCTGAATGACAGCAAGGTGGATCGTTTTCTTCTCCATTTCAGACAGTTCAATTGATCTTGCTGCCGAAATTGGACGTCCCTCTAAGATTGACTGGCTCTCATACTCAGTATTCCTATCTAATTTCTCCTCCACATTTGTTGTCTTCTTAAGAAACTCACTACAGAACCGCATGCACTCTTCTACTATGTATGACTCAGCAATACACCCCTCTGGCCTCGCATGGTTTCTAACGAAGTCTTTCAGTATTTTCATGTGCCTGCATAGAGGAAAACAGTTGAGAATGTTCACTTGGTATCAAACTATGAGATTTTTTAAAAGATAAAAACAGTTTTAATTACCTCTCAAAGGGATACATCCAACGAAAGTGGACTGGACCGCAGAGGCGAGCTTCCCTTCCTAGATGGACCGTCAAATGAACCATAATGTCAAAGAAACTAG